>JAZAYU010001005.1:0-105592 GCA_038501625.1 Corbicula japonica
TTAGATCCATTTAAATGCGGATTTTCATAGCCACAATTTCTGCATGTTTTTGATTTCTGTTTGTGCGTTTCGTCAACCTTGTTTTTCACTTGTGTTTTGGTTTGAGGCGTTTTTCTTCTGTGTCTGATCGCATTTGGGTCATATGTTGAGCAGTGTTCAATTTCTGATGCATGTTTGTCGGACAATTCAAGAGATCGAGCTTTTTAAACGAGTTCATCAAGAGACAGTTCTTGGCGAAGAGCTTTCCGTCTAAGCCGTGTGGAGATGCAGCCTTGGATGATCTGTGGCTTGATTTCTCTGTCGTTGTCAGCAAATTCACAATTTTCGGACAGCTTTCGTAGTCTTATGTGAAAAGTGTCAATGTTTTCACCATGTTCTTTTGCTTGGCGAAACTTATACACTTCATATTCCGTGCACTTTTTAGGAGCGAAGTACTCTGTTAGTTTGACGATGGCTGTGTCGTCTCATGTTTCCGGTAGGATGTCAAATACATCATTGACTTCTTCACCCGCATAGTGTAGCAACAAAGCACGTTTTCGTTTTGTGTTCTTTATGTCCATGCCCACTAGTAGATTTTCTAGCCTGTTTGGCCGCTTTTTCCACCGTGTGTCAACTGCTGGTTCGTGAATACTGAAGCTTGGGAAAACTGGAAGTCCTGTTGCCATTTTGAGTATCAGCGAATAATCAATGTTATAAATTAGTCACTCACAAAATGTCACAATTATTCCACAAATGTATTCAATTTCTTAATTTTCCATCCACTTGTTTGTATTGTATTCCACTTTAGATCCGTTTTATTCTCGTCGGCATTGTTAGGTTTGTAGTTGTGTATGAAAAAGAACCAAACGAGCTTTGTAAATACAGGTGTTTATTATTGTACTGCTACATATTAAAACTCTTTCTGCATGATACTATCTTAGATACTATCTTAGAGAACTAAAGGGATAGCTAATTATATATTTGAAAAATATTTTGTTGAATATGTTAATGTTTCTGTTGTCTTGCAACACGTTATAAGTATCATTTCAATGCATTTTATACAAGTTTTACAAGTTATATGCCAAGTAAAGAAGATGGCGTCAGATAAGTTACAGTTTCATTTCTTCATTTTTCTCTGAAAAACTTAAATTGATTGTGTTTGATATGCATCGTGTGTTTTCGACCTTATGTAACTACGGTATCCGTAGGCAAAATATAAGTTGTTGACATGTCTATGTCAATAAAATAAAATAAAATGTAATATTATTTAAAAAGTCAGGAAAATGTCCAATCATAAGAATTTGGGTTCAAGTTATTAGCAGAACTAGATCATCCGTTGCCTTACTATGATTTTATATTATACTATAGAACTGTCTTGCGTTTGCTTTTAACAAGCAGACATGGTATTGTGTTAACAGTGATGGATGTTTAAGTGTTGTAAAGAATCTTACTTTTGTTGTGTATCAAGAGAGTTAACTCTTGTAAGCTTACAGTACATGTCCATGCGGTGTTATCTGTTCTTGTACAGTGTAGAATACTTGATGCCATCAGCTGTAGTCTTTAGTTCTTAGTACGCTCGCATACAATAAACATGTCTCTAGAAATCAGTGTTGTTTCTTGATATGAACTTAAAGACTCAGAACACAATATGGTGTCAGAAGTCAAAACTAGACATGGATTTACATCAAATTGTAAATGAAGAAAAACATTAAATTGTTTTAATGTAAATGGAATAACATTAAATTGTTATTAAAACGGAATGACATTAAATTGTTATTAAAAACAGAATGACATTAAATTGTTATGAGAATCGGATTAACATTAAATTGGTAACAGAAATAAATTAACGGAAATGTTAATTGAAACACTGCAGCTTAAGCAAATAAATTAATTAATTCAAACGTTTGGAAATAATTATTAACATGGCAAAACTACCACCACCAGAAAATTTGATTTTTCAAATCCAAATAGATGGGACGATTGGAAGCAAAGATTTATGTATTACAGAACTGCTACAAAATTGCATAAAGATGATGGAGAAATTCAAGTGGCTAATTTAATTAACTGTATGGGAAGATACGCCGACAATTTGCTGAAAAGTTTTAAACTGAGTGCCGAAGATGCTAAAAGTTTGAAACAGTTATTTCCAGATTTGATACCTACTTTAATCCTAAAAAGAACATTAAACACGAAAGGGCCAAATTTCACAGAAGACGCCAAATGCAAGGCGAAAACGTAGAGATCATTATCAGATCATTGTACGAACTGGCAGAAAACTGTGACTTTCCGGAAAACACAAAGAGTGAACAAATCAGGGACAAAATTGTCATAGGGCTACTTGATGCAGGTTTGTCCGAGAAAATGCAACTAGAGGCAGACCTTACATTGGCGAAAGCAATCACTAAGGCAAGACAGAGTGAACTCATAAAGGATCAAGTGAAAATGCAACATAATGAAAACAGTCTGACCGACGAGGTGCGAGGCGCGAAACCAAGACATTACAGGTCAGGAACAAGTAAGGGTCCTTTCAATCAAGTTGCTGGGGAAAACCGCCCTAGGAGATGCACCATGTGCAATGGCATGCATCAACAGGAGGCAAAGTGTCCAGCAAAAGGGAATACCTGCTGAAAATGCTCAAAGAAGGACCGACTTGCGCCATGTTGCAGGACTAAATCAGTGCATGAAGTCTAAAATACTGATCGCGATAATGTGTTCGTGGGCACAGTGCAAACTGGACCTGATGGGGCATGGATCACGAATATCAAGGTGAGGGATGTCTCTGTTTGTTTCAAGATTGACACTGGTGCTGATGTAACTGTCATTTCAGAAAATGTTTTTAAATAACTTAATACGCAAAAGTTACAGAAAACAAACAAAAAATTGTTTGGGCCTGGTAAAAAGAAGTTAAAAGTGTTAGGCACATTTACAGAAATGTTGCAAAATAAGAAATACTATACTGCCGAACAAATATTTGTAGTTCCGGGCATGGACAGGTGTCTATTAGGTCGACCTGCCATACAAGGTCTGAGGCTTATCGAAGTAAAGACTATTGATGAAACAGTTTCTAGAGAATCTGTTGAGCGCAGTCATCCTGGGCTTTTTAAAAAAACTAGGAGAATTAGAGGGGGAATACCGCATATCTCTTAAAGAGGGATTCAAACCCTACGCGCTGTCCGTACCACGGCGAGTACCCATTCCGTTATTGCCAAAAGTAAAGGCAGAACTCGAGAGAATGGAAAAGTCAAATGTAATTTTCAGGGTCGATGAAAGCACAGACTTGTGTGCTGGAATGGTTTGTGTTCCGAAACCCGACGGAAATGTAAGAATATGTGTTGATCTAACACAGTTAAACCAAAGCGTTCGTCGCGAAAATTTCCATTGCCTATCATAGATCAAACGTAGCACGTTTAGGGGGAGCAAACTACTTCAGTAAGCTAGACACCAATAAAAGTTTTTGGCAGGTTAAGCTAACTCCAAAAAGCAAGTTGCCGACAACTTTTATCACGCCATTTGGAAGGTTTGCATTTAACAGACTTCCAATGGGACTGAATAGTAGCTCAGAATATTTCCAAAAACGTATGTGTCAGATCCTTGAAGGGATAGACGGCGTAATCAGTCAGACTGACGACATTCTGGTTTTTGGAAGGACGAGTGAAGAACATGACTCAAGACTTAGGACAGTACTGATCAGTCTTGAGAATGCCAACTTAACGCTAAATCTGGACAAATGTGTGTTCATGACGAAAAAAATTAAGTACGTAGGACACATAATTAGTGCAGACGGTATATCTGCAGATCCGGACAAGGTCAATGCCATACAAAACTTGCACCTAAAGACATCCATGGAGTTCGTAGTTTCATGAGCATGGTCAGTCAGTTGAGCAAGATGACACCACTGCTAGCTGAATGCTCAAAACCTATACGAGAGTTATTGAGTACAAAGAATCAATTTTATTAGGGACCTGATCAGCAGTCAGCCTTTGATAAAATCAAAGGAATATTGACGGACGTGCCTGTGCTAGCACTATATGACCCAAACAGGGAAACAGTCATTATGACAGACAGTTCCAATTATGCTATGGGTAGTGTTGTTCTACAAAAACAAGACAACGGGGATCTGAAACCTGTTTAATATGCGTCAAGGTCATTGTCTCAGATAGAACAGAGATATTCAACCATAGAAAAAGAAGCTTTAGCTGTGACATGGGGTTGTGAAAAGCACAGAGATATGTTAGTGGGTAAACAGTGCCATGTAACGACTGACCACAAACCACTCATTTCACAGCTAAGATCAAAGAATCTCAGTGAACTTCCTGTAAGAATACAGAGGTTCAGACTTAGACTGATGCAGTTCAATTACACGATAGCTCATTGCCCTGGGTAAAAAGCTGATAATTCCCGATTTTCTCAGCAGAAACCCAGTCTCTAATGACATGACATAGGACGAGGGTCAAGCTTGTCGGGCAACAGAGATATATGTTGATACAGTTATCAAAACATTGCCAGCCTCAGATAAAAAGTTGAATGAAATCCGATCCAAACAGAAAACAGACATAGTATGCCAAAGATTAATGACATTTTGTAGACAGGGATGGCCCGACAAAAATTCAGGCTGTGAAATATCAGCACTGTATTGGCCGTTCAGAGGTCATATCACAGTCAACAAAGGTTTACCAGGGCATTGTAAAATGCAAACAACGTGCTCAAAACGCTGTTTGGTGGATAGGTTTGAATAGAGACATTGAATATTTAATGAAATCATGCGATGCTTGTTCAAAAATGAGAAATGACCGTGCTAAACCAATGATTCCAACTGAATTCCCCAGTAGGCCGTGGGAAAAACTAGGTACTGACCTATTTCATTGGAAAGGCAACTCTTACCTATTAGTAATTGTATACTAAAGGTATATTGAGATTGTGAAACTGAATTCGACGGACAACTTCCTCAGATGTTGTGACTTATTTTAAGTCAATATTGTCGCGTCATGGTATTTGCGACGTGGTTGTAAGCGACAACGGACCGCAATATACATCACAGGTGTGGAAACAATTTTGTGATTCATACAGTATCGAACACAGAACTAGTAGTCCGCGATATCCTTTAGGCAACTCAGAAGCCGAGAGAGCTGTGCAAACTGTCAAACGCTTACTCAGCAAAAATCAAGACCCTTATATTGCATTGCTTAACTACAGGGCTACTCCGTTGGCCAATGGTTACTCTCGGGCCGAACTACTGTTTGGGCGACACTTTAAAACAAACTTACCGACAGCACCACAGAATCTAATGCCTATACGGGTAAGTAAAAAAGAAATACGCCAAAAGGAAACGCATAATCGCGAATATGCGAAACAAAATTTTGATAGGACCAAACAAGCCCCTCAATTACTGCCTTTGAGGGAGGGAGATAGTGTGCTTGTAAAGGATGCTAATACAGAGGGAAAAATTGTTCAAGAGGCATCTAGGCCAAGGTCGTTTGTAGTGGAAACACCAAAATCAACAATCCAACGCATCTTGTCAAATAAAACAAGAAAGTTCACTTTGATAAGGATATTGATTTTCCTAGTCAAATTTTAACAAATGCAAATTCCTCTGATTTTACAGCACCAGTGAAAAATGTTGAAGCAAATGTAGACAATCCTCCCCAAAATAAATTATGTGTAATGACTCGTTCAGGTAGAATTTCAAAACCACCTGACAGGCTTAATCTTTAATTGGTTCTTGCTCGTATAAACAGCTGACTTGGATAAGCAGATAGCAGACACTCTCCCTATCAGTAATTGCTATCAAATATGTGGTGATTAAGATACAGACAGTTATTGTACTATTAATTTTACATCGCACATATTTGTAAAAGGATGATGGCGGAAGTAAAGAGTTTGTAGCCATAGATGCGAATTGGCCCCGGTCAAATTTGAAGATAAGAGGTAAGTGGGCAAACTGTAAGCTTCACGACACTTTAAAATATTTTAAGATGCTATATTTGCAGTTTCACATCTGTAGCTAGGATCCCCCAAAATTGTCTGACATGCTCTTTTTGACCTTGACACTTTCAGTGTGAGGCAGGTGCTTGGAAATGCGAAACTAATACATTTCTGGCTCTGCCTTCAGTTTAACTTGTAATTCTCAAGGGGCGTACAAACAAGTGTGAGTAGTGCAAAATCGAGGTGGTTATGGTATATTTTGAGTATGATTTAATGAATCAGTAGGGATTTTACCATGTGTGAGTGGCAAGCATTTATTTTGGTCATTGGCAATAATAAAGCTGTGAACTGATGAATGTTTGAAATTTTGCCTCGTCGGCCGACCAGTTTTCACGACCAGAATTTGAAAGTTAATGGTGCTTAAAAATCAACTGATATGTTTTGAATATAATTTTGCTTTGTTTTCATAAACTGTATGTCATTGTGATGTCAGTTATGTACCCTTTCTGTTTCAGGTATGTGCTAGTAGGGAGCAAGTGAACTTGTCGTGTCGGCTGTGATTCATTGGTTTGTGATATATCAGAACAACCGTTTACTTCCGCCTTAAGGATTTCGCTGAAATTTGTAAGTGTTCATTATGTCATAATTTTGGTCTAGAATGCTGTGTTGGACTGCCATATTTGCGAAATGACATCATTTGAAGCTGTTAAATACTTGCTGAGAAGCTGATGGTTAAAAATAAAGGGAGGTAATTACAGTTTTTGAGAAAAAAAATGCTGCACCGAGCCATAAAAACCAGTCGCGAAATGTCAGAAATGTATATTTTCATAGAAAGTCCATCAAATACATCATGAAAACGTCTCAAATGATTACAAAAGAGCATTTGGCATAATATTTGCTAGAAAATCAAGCCGATAAAAAATAATTAAGAAAAATTAAGTTCAGCAAGCAAATTTCCACAGTCCGAGCTTTGCGAACTGAGACATAAATTCTGGTCGACTAATGAAAATCAAGTTCTAGAACTATGTAGGGCTTGCCATGAACACTGTTATTAGTTTAGCAGGTATTTTAGCCCAGATAGGCATGATTTGGCCTTAAGCTGTAGTAAGTTATGTCACTTTAGCTGTTTATTCCTTTCTGCAGCCAGAGGTAAGAATTTCAAAATTTGCTATTTTTCATGGCCATTTTATAATTCAATCATCATTCTGGTGACATAAGAGCAAGCATAAACATAAAGTGTGATGTGTGTAATGGTTGAAAAGTGGCAGTTGATTGGCAGGAAGGTATGCAGGTGGTTCATATGAGCAACTGAAACATGATGACAGCATGGTAGGTGAGTGATTAAAGTGAATTATGGCCAGTTTTGCCTGTTTGACTGATAAAATTTGCTGTGCCTGACATATTTTTACAAAAATAAGTGCTTGTAACAGCATATTTTTCATTGTTCATGTTCTAGGAGCTTCTTTATGGTATATGACTGGTCTTCTGGTTCCAATGTCTGTTTTGATGCATTTCTTAGAAGCACTGTATTAATGTACTTGAATGTAAATGGAGGCAAAATGGGTCAGTTTTGGAAAGTGAGTGGTGATAGTCATTTGCTCTTTACACATGCCAGGATGATGATACTGGCTTGGTTTTGGTCTCATTTTGCTCAGAAAAGGTTCTAAACTTGAACAGAGATGAGCTAATGGCTTAAATGAAAATCACTCTCAGCTCTTAAGGCGGAAGTAAAGAGTTTGTAGCCATAGATGCGAATTGGCCACGGTCAAATTTGAAGATAAGAGGTAAGTGGGCAAACTGTAAGCTTCATGACACTTTAAAATATTTTTAGATGCTATATATGCAGTTTCACATCTGTAGCTAGGATCCCCCAAAATTGTCTGACATGCTCTTTTTGACCTTGACACTTTCAGTGTGAGGCAGGTGCTTGGAAATGCGAAACTAATACATTTCTGGCTCTGCCTTCAGTTTGACTTGCAATTCTCAAGGGGCATACAAACAAGTGTGAGTAGTGCAAAATCGAGCTGGTTGTGGTATATTTTGAGTATGATTTAATGAATCAGTAGGGATTTTACCATGTGTGAGTGGCAAGCATTTATTTTGGTCATTGGCAATAAGAAAGCTGTGAACTGATGAATGTTTGAAATTTTGCCTCGTCGGCCGACCAGTTTTCAAGACCAGAATTTGAAAGTTAATGGTGCTTAAAAATCAACTGATATTTTTTTGAATATAATTTTGCTTTGTTTTCATAAACTGTATGTTATTGTGATGTCAGTTATGTACCCTTTCTGTTTCAGGTATGTGCTAGTAGGGAGCAAGTGGACTTGTCGTGTCGGCTGTGATTCATTGGTTTGTGATATATCAGAACAACCGTTTACTTCCACCTTGATTAACTTGTGAACTTTGAAAAGGGGGTGTTGTGTATCAAGAGAGTTAACTCTTGTAAGCTTACAATACATGTGCATGCGGTGTTATCTGTTCTTGTTCAGTGTATAATACTTGATGCCATCAGCTGTAGTCTTTAGTTCTAAGTACGTTTGCATACAATAAACATGTATCTAGAAATCAGTGTTGTTTCTTGATATGAACTTAAGGACTCAGAACACAATAACTTTGAATTTTGACATGATCTGTTCATCTTATAGTAACGTTGTATTTTGGTCCTGTTTGGGGACACATGACATTGATTTGAATGATTTATATAGTGTACTATCTGACAATGTTAAAAAAAGTTCAGTTATGCAATAGGTGATTTTTGGTTGTAAGTGCAATCTTATTTGTGCATTTTCTCGTAGAATGAATGCACCAGTACTCGCTGAGAACGCATTGCTTTCTAGAGGGTCGGTCTTGTTATAGTAGTTAGGATTACAACCGGGTCGTAACTGGAACTCCACTATGTGAGTAACTTTAGTTTGTATATAGTGTGACTTGTTGATGATAACACTGTCAGCCTATGTTGAGCTGAATATAGTAGTACCGCAATATTATACTGACTTGAAATATATTTGATGACCGTATGTGATGGTCATATTATTGTCAGTCGTATGATACTAGGTAACGATAAAAAACAGACAACCCAAATGTTACATTTTATTTCTTTTATTGATCATGTGTCCGTCGTGTGTTTATATGGCCATATTAGTCAAGGAAATACGACGGCGATACTTTATGTTTAGTTGGGAAAACGGTTAACTGCACTTTATCAAATATATTTCAGCACTGCACTTTACCATAAGGAAAACTCAATCATTTTGTTGCGAAACAGTGTTTTGTTTGACAAAAAATTGTATTGGGACATGAAATTTAAAAAGGAATTCATTATTGGGTGAGATTACAGACAAAATAACCTTTCTTGGCTAAAAGCATACACATTTCTCTTCGATCCCATTTTTCTTGTCCAAGGTAACTTGTGTTCCACTAAGAGTTAATACACCATCTGGTACCAAAAGATTTGGAAAAAATGTGTAGCAGTTTCAAAGCTATATCTTGATTTTAAGACATATTTATAAAATTGCTAAAAGTAAAAAGACTTACCAATTCACATCCTAAATGGCCGGTTTTTGTTTACAAAATGCATGGTAAGATGCAGTTTGCTTACCCACCCTGAATCATAGTGTCAACGATATTTCAGCCTTACTTGCGAATCTTAAATTAAAAAATGTTAATTTTTAATACATTTACAAACCTTTTCTAATCGTCCACTATAATCGTGTTAATATCTTGCCTTTTTAACCAGCGAAGCTGATTTTACTAATCACAATTCTGAAACCGGTTTCAAACCAAAACGAGGCACTGGCAACCGGCGATTTACGCATTTCAGAGCAAGCAAAGTAGTCCAAGTTTCCTGTTACGTATTAAAGTTGGCTCGTGCCACGCTAGTATCGCTAAAAAATTACTTGACTGCTTCACTGCGCTGTCCTTAATTCAGAACACAATCGACAACAGTAAACCTTGTTCTTTTGCTTTTTCGTTAATCGATACATGTATGAGAATCATGGCACTGGTTATTCTCAATAAGCAAAATCGCTTCGCTGGCTTTCTGTACTTTCAGTACTTTGATTATGTCACGTGATAGTATATTCTCTTTCATTTCATCTTCACAGTTGCAAGCTAATACACTGACGATTCACGCAAATGACATTACAAAAGTCATCCATGATAATATAGGAAGATCCATTAGCACGCAACACCAAGCTGTGTTACAAGATATACAGAAACATTTAAGTGCTGTTAAGAAAGCTTCTATAGATGCCATTAATGAAATTATTACAGCTAAGTTAACGGCACTTGATGAAATTAGCAAAAAAGCTGAGCAGAAAAAGACACAAATTAACGAGCATACTGGTCAAAAGAAACAAGATTTTGACGAACACGCTGGCTTATTGAAGAAATCTATCAATGTACTCGTGGATCAAAAGAAGCAAGATATTGACGTACACGCAGATCACAAAAAGCAAGATATCGATAAACACGCAGATCAAATGAAGCAAGATATAGAGATGCAGATTAACCAAAAGAAGCAAGATATTGACGTGTACGTGGATCAAAAGAAGCAAGATATTGATGTCAATATTACCCAAAAGAAGCAAGAAATCGATGTGCACGCAGATCAAAAGAAGCAAGATATCGACGTGCACGCGGATCACAAAAAGCAAGATTTCGACTCGCACGCTGATCAAAAGAAGCAATATATCGACCAGCACACGGATCAAAAGAAGCAAGATATCGACGTGCACGTGGATCAAAAGAAGCAAGACATAGAGGTCATTATTGGCCAAAAGAAGCTAGATATCACTTTGCACGTTGATGAAAAGATGCAAGATATCGACATGCATGCGAATCAAAGGAAACAAGATATCGAAGTGCACGCGGATCAAAAGATGCAATATATCGAAATACACGCTTACCAAAAGAAACACGATATCGGCGAGCACGCGGATCAAAAGAAGCAAGACATCGACGTGCACGCGGTTCAAAAGAAGCAAGATATCAACTTGCACGCAAATCAAAAGAAGAAAGATATCCAAGTTCATTCGGATCAAATGAAGCGAGATATCGAAATACACGTTGACCAAAAGAAGCAAGATATGGATGTGCACGCATATCAAAAGAAGCAAGATCTCGATATGTATACAGATCAGAAGAAACAAGAAATTGCTGTTTTGGGAAAGCAAGATATTAAAACTAGATGTCAAATAAAAGAAGAAGAATATGCAGGTATATGTATAAAAGTTTACGGTGGTATTAAATTTTATGTTTAAGTAATTATGAAAATGATATATAGATGATATACAAACATAAATTACTTTCAATTTGATCGGATACTAGACTTTAATTTTAATTATTTGACATTCCTGTTCGATTTTTATCAAAGCTGGACCCCAACTTCCAATCGTTAGAAAACGAAAGGCAGAAAAGAGATGCTCCAAACTGATCAATCATAAACTACAATGTTGAGGTTTTATGATTTCCATGCCTTCTTTAGAAAAGCGAGTTTCGTGTGCATTTTGCAATCCAAACTTTAGAGGATGGCAGATAGATAGCTCACCTGAAAAACTTGAATTGATTGATTTTTTTTTATAAACACCATATTCTGCGCAACAGTACCATGTAAACGGATCAAATCTTCCTGGTTACAAACGTGAAAAAATAAATACATGGATTCTGCATGTAATCTTATTATAAAGAAAAACCATGTTGTTATATACCAGGCTCGGTTTGATTAAGCTTTTTATTAATTTTGCTTTTCTTTTAAACAAAGTCTACTGTAAAAAAATAAACCTTTCAGTTGTATTCGAAATTAATAAATCGGAAAATTAAAAACAATAATGAAAATGTAAACTCTAGCGTTTTTCATATTATGGTTATTTGTTTTTAATGAAAAAATTTCAACTTGAACTTGGTAAAGCTCTTTGATTCCAAAACTTTTAGGATCGCCATTTTTTATACTGTCATACACAAAAATAAAATGAATAACAATACAACGTCCCCAAATTGGACAGTTTTACATTAATTTCCAATTTAAGACAAAATGTTGTCTTTAGATGTAGATGGATCACGGTGTGTACCCAGATAATGAGAATCGCGGATAACGATAGATTGTGAGAATAATTATAGATCGCCAGGACAAATACAACCGCATAGGGAGGTTAGTTATTGTATGAATTTCATGTTATTGTGATCTAATACTTATCTTTTGTGATAGATAACACTCAAGCGATGACCTAACCTTTCTCTCATACCCGCAAATTTGGAATCGGCCGTCAGATAAAGTAAAAAGCAGGAAAATGATCACGCAACATCTCAGATGTATACAAAAAACTACGTTCTTTTGTAAACGACATCACTGTTGTCAAAGCCCAAACATCGACAATCAATATGCCACCCGCTTTAGCCAGTAATATGACTATATTCCTTAACATACATCTTTTTTTCTGAGGCACCTGAAGCAAATTTGAAAACGGGGATTCGCCTAGAAAAAGTTAATGGATAATGTAAATTCATGACTGGATAATGATATATTTTCCCTTATTTCAACCTCAATACTATTTATTCTATGCTTTTTTGCATGTTCCATATCTTTCCGCAAACTGCTATCTTTCTAAAACAATACCACCAGCACTACTGACAAGATACCCATTTATCTTAATGATCTTCCGATTTCTTTCTGTCCCGAAGGCATCAACTAAGAACTAACCCAAAGCCTCTTAACACCCGGGATAAGCGAATCTGAATTTGGTGGTAAAATACATTAGTTAATTACTATAACTATTATGGTCTAAGATACGTTTTCACGTGATGGGAGCCAAACGTTAAACATAAGAACGCTTTTAAGAGTGGCGTCCTTTACCAATTGGAAGTTACTGTTTAAAAAAACTGTATCAATTAAGTAGCATGCTTTAGTTGTGGTTTATATTAATTGTGCCAATATTCAAAACTTCTAATTGACTGAAAATGAGCAGATTTCGCAGATATTTTAGTCTAACGAGTACATGTCAATTGTCATAATCTGGTATGAGAGAAATTTATTGCGTGAGTAACGCTTCACGTCATT
This sequence comes from Corbicula japonica, assembly GCA_038501625.1. NCBI lineage: Eukaryota > Metazoa > Mollusca > Bivalvia > Venerida > Cyrenidae > Corbicula > Corbicula japonica. The sequence continues at coordinate 12,956 of JAZAYU010001005.1, forward strand.
GGATTTAAATGTAAATTTTCTCTTATAATGATTGTGTAACAATATTACATGTTTTATTCTTTGTTTACAAGTCTTCTTTAGTTTATTTTTTCATATTTTAACACCTTTGTTTGCGTTTTGATACGTTACACGTTATCTTCATATTATCTTTTAGACAAAATCTGCGATATACATATGTATATAAAAGCATACAAAAGTAACTATTCTGTATAAATGAGACCCGGATATTTGAAAATTATGTAAGAAGATAATACGAAGTGCTGTTGTAGTATCGCGAAACAACAATGCTAGATCGCTTTGGCGATGCCAGTTCTCAATTTGATTAAAGCTACGACATAAAGCTCAAAAGTAAAATGAAAAGATACAGATGTTTTGTAATGATCATAGTGGATAGCAAAATGGACTGAATACAAGAATTATTAAAATAAAATGATTTTATCTGATCATTTAAATTAAGAACAACACGAAAACTCCACCGTTATCAATTTCATCAATATTTGAATTTCCCATTATCAACCGAGCGAATCCCCATCATCCAATTTGCTGCAGGTGCCTCAGAAAAAAGATGTTTGTTAAGGAAAATACTCATGCTACTGGCTCAAGAGGGGTGACATATTGATTGCCGATGTTTGGGCTTTGATGACAGCAGTGTCGTTTACAAAAAAAAAACATGCTTACATATATTTTAAATGGGCATTATATGTAGTTTTTTGTATAAATCTGGGATGTTGCGTAATCATTCCGAATGTATGGGTATGAGAGGAAGGATAGGACATCGCTTGATTTTTATCTATCGCAAAAAATAAGAATTAGATCACAATAATATAAAATTTATACAATAAATAACATCTCCACGCTGTTTTTTTTCCGAGCTGGCGATCTATCATTATGCTCACAATCTATCGTTATCCGCGATTCTCATCATTTGGGTAAATACCGTATGGATTATTTATTCTATGCATTATTCACTTTTTATCTTTGAGGAGGTTTAAGATTAAGATAAAAATGTCCTTATTTAGTATCAGTTAGTCACTTACATTTTCATTTACTTGATAGATTTTCAGAGGGAATTGATAAAGGTGTACCGGAAGCACAACAGCAAGATTCCTTTGTCGCCACTTGCAGAAGAACACGACGTGCCCTTAGTAGATATGTACGTGGAACCTCCTATGTCAGCCATCGACTTACAGCAATGGCGCGGCGACCAGCATGGAAACCCTGTCAAAACACCAGTGAATGATTACAAAGAGCTGTTGTTTTTTCATGGTGAAAATGCGTTTAAGAATATTTACATTACAGCCAATGCCGGAGTAGGCAAGACGTCATTTTCTTGCTATTTGTGTATGACATGGTGCCAGGCACATGATCCTGAGGAGCATCTGTCGCATCACTTTCGGACAGAAAATGTACAAGCCTTGAAATTCTTTGAATTCGTGTTCTTGATTCCTCTAAGAGAAGCTCAAAGATCATTGTGTGATGTTGATAAGTTTATATATGAATTAGTTCTAAATCGTCTACCAAACATACAAAATAGCTGTGAACTTGTGGATGACATACTTAAGTGTAAATCTTGTTTAGTCATTTTGGATGGGCTCGACGAATGGGTCCATCCTAAATGCGAAAAATCACATAAGAAGAGCGATATTCCACATGCAAAATGTTGGAGCGGCTGTACGGTAGTAACAACATCCCGGCTGTGGAAATTCGACGTTATACGATTGCCGTCAAGTAAAGTGGATCGCCATGTTGAAATTTGTGAACTTGATAGAAAGTCATCTAGACGCCTTGTTGTAAACGCAATTAAGTTGCTAAACGTAAGGTCGGCTTCAAACAAACCGGAAATGAAAATCGATGACTTCGATCAAGCTACTTCCGGTCTGAACCTAGGGAATCTCAGTGATAACCCGTACATTAACTTACAAATCGTGTCTTTATGGCACGACGGGGAAAACATAGGGCGGTCAAAATGTGAAATTTTCACAAACATTGTAGAGCTAACTCTAGAGCGGGGTCTAGCAAAAAATGGCCCAGGGCCCATTTCAGTTGTGACACCTGTAATATGCAATAAGCCGAAATGTTTAATATGTAGAGGTCAGTGTCATCAACATTTCACTCTTTTGTACAATCTCGGAAAGTTAGCGTTCTTTGCTTTGTTTGGTATTGAACAAGAGTCGGCGTTGATCATTGACAAATCAGTAGCATTACAATATCTAGACTCAGAGGAAGAATTAGAATTCTGCTTAAAACTTGGTCTACTTTCACAAAATAAAGACTACAGATGCGTGTCCCGTCAGCAAAGCAAACTTTCATTTCAACACAAGACTTTTCAGGAATATTTTTCCGCATTGTACATTCAGTCAGACGTAGAGAGAAAAAACGCACGCGAACATATTCTGAAAACATGCAATAGTTTGGATTCTGTTTTGGAGATGAACAATGTCTTCGTATTTCTAAGTGGAATGAATCCCGAAGGATACACGCGTATATTCTCAGAAATAATACACATTGTATCTATGGACAATATTGTCAAAAGTTATAGGAACACTCCGATCCAGTTCTACAACGTCGATCTTGGGTATAATTATGTGTTCGCCTTCCAAACGCTTCAAACGGACTGCATGCAAGAAATTAAATTGAACGGTCAGATCAACTGTTTCCCTGTCATCGAAGACGTAATTATAGATGCCGAATCAAAGAATGAAGAATATCTTTCTTCACTAGAAATGATAGTAAGGAACCACTGCATAAAGTCGATAACGATTCTTAATACTGAGGTCACAATGTGCACACAGATTTTACGCAGATTGAAAATTAGGTCATGTCGCACATTAGAAAGATTGTGCTTGTTCTCCGCCGTTGAAAGAGAGGATTTAGAACATTTACTTGAACAAAACATGAAAACGCTCAAGTGTTTAGAGATTTGGAATGTGATTTATAGAGATAATCATTATTTTAATAAAATGACTTCGCTGGCACCAAACTGCCTGGCTAATATCAAAAATCTGCATAATCTATATCTAGGTTGGTTTTCAATGAGACATAACAAGTTGAAAGAAATGTTTGATTACATTACAAAGCGCGGCATTATGACAAGTATCAGACTGAGGAGGATTGAATGTGAAGACCATGGAGACTCTTGTCCCGGATTTATGTTAGACTTGTCATGGCATTTTAATCTACATAGTCTTGGTCTACACAAAGTGCGCATTCATCAGTTACACGTGAATGAACAACTTGAGAACTGTTTAATCGGACATTTACCAGCAGGTGAAGCTTCATCCTGGCTGAGAAAAATAGCAGCAAGTCCATTGATACATAAGTTATATTGTGTTTCTCTTGCCGCTAATGATTTATCCTCATTGATAGAGATTCTGCCAACTTTATTGCATTTGGAGGAATTAGATATTCGTAAGTTGTCTCTGGGTGATTTACAGCTTCTAATATCACCTGCCATGAACAGTTTAAAATATCTAGGTCTGTATCGTGTATCAGTAAGTTGTACAGTACTGAGGGGACTGATTGACAGTGTCAGTCACCTGGCTCAACCTGTCGACGTCAGACTGCACAAATGTACAGTGACTCCTTCTGAAGAGTACAAGACGACAAAGACAGAAATAAAAACTTCAAAGAAGTTTCATATTCAGTTTGACGGTATGAACGAATTCAAACATGAAGAATTCAGTTTTCTAAAACTGTAAGCAAATGTATTATTTTATTACACAACAATAAAGCAAGCGGCTGTCTCTGATTTTTACGAAATCAGTTTCTTCAAAATGCAAGAAGACATTTTATTAAAAAATGTTATTGAACTATGTTTTGAATGTGATAATATTATGATATATTTTGTGTGAAGTTACAATTATTTAAATAACACAGAGGCAACATGAAATGTCGAACACCAGTTGATCGGTCTTGCTTAAGTTAATGCAAAATATATTTATACATGTATGCTATATTGTATAAATGTCTACATTGGACACATTTATTATAATAAATAATGGCATTATTATTATTATGTTATTACTTCCATTGTTTCCCTCCCGGAGAATCGGGTATAAGGAGTAATCGCTTTGTCCGTCGTTCTCTCTGTCCGTGCTTGTGTTCAGTTCGATATTTAAGAATTACATCATTCAAACAAAAGTGAAAGCAAAAACAAATCCCACAACGACAGTTGAGAGAGAATGTCCGTCCGTCTGTATCACCTAAATGTGACGGTATTATGTGCTAAATGTATGATTTCTTTTAAAGTGTTGGTTGGTGGCTATTTACCCCCTCTTCCCCACCATCTGACCCCAATTTATTCGGATTGGACTTAAGGTGTGAATTAAAGGAAAATGTATAAAAGTACGAGGCCCTGCCCCAACAATGTTAATTTCTCTTGGTTATTCGTGAAAACCATCTGGAAAGTTAAAAATATAATTACACCAATACGATGTTCTACAGCGCACTGTATGCCCGGTGATTAACACATCTACAGTTGATCATTATGCTTACCTCTGGTTGCACGATGGTTGCAGGGGTTTAAGAGTTTATGAAGGTTTATGAGGAAATCTTGTAAAATAACCTAGAAGCTCGATGTGTTTCTTTTAACTGTGTCATTGTATTCTAGCTTATTTGACTCTAGGTGCCCTTGTCTCGGTAAGATCATTGAGTACCCGCCCCTTATGTTTTCCAATGCTATTAGCTTCTTACGTTTTATGTTTGTGTGCTTTTGCATGCAACATTGTTGAGCTAATGGATAGTTTGGAGTTATATCACCAAGACAACTTGTGCTTGTTTGTTGATATGATAACCCACTCTCTAACACTATCGGCGCTTATACATTCACCTCAGTTATAGGCTGGGGCTACTTTCAACTACGTTTACTTTGGCGCAACAAAATAGTTCACCAACTACATTTAAAATAACTAGGGTTTCTTCGGTTTTAATGAAAGATAGTGCAGATTTCTGTCATTTGTTATACGACAAGCTTTAAAATCCATAATTATGGCTGTATACAACGAAGCTTATTAGTTTGGTCAAAAATCTTGACATTGAGCCTTTCGCAGAGATGTAAAGTGTGTTTAAGGAACGACAACTCTGCGAAGGAGATTGATGATAACCTGATGAGGGCAAGTGTGAGGTTGGTGCACTTGGTTTAAACCCCTGTGGCGATTTGTTTTGCCTCTGGCCGTTCCTAAGCGGTACCACCTCGGGTTCTCATTTTTGTTAATTGTTGTCTGTGGTGTTTATTTTGAAATTGATCTTTTTATAAACCATGCTCTCTCTTTCTCCTGGCTGTGTCTTTTGAGGCAATTTACGATTTGCATATTTCACATTTGTACCTTAAAATATAATGCATTATTCAGACATCAGAAATAAACAAGTGTATGGGTACAGTAGAAAACGAGAGTGAATGATGAAACGTTGCAATAACATTGGGTGGCTATATGCTGCGAGAAACTCCATTTTCATGCTTTTGTTGTGCGAAATGAAACAAAACAGCATGTGAGTTCCTACATATCTAAGATATTTTGTTAGTCATTCTGACATTGTTTATGGATCAAATGCGTATAACGGTACGTGTATAACGTGAGTGGCTACTCCAACCCACCATCAACTTCCCTTAAAACAATTTCAAACAAGTTTTTTTTGTTCTTGATAAACATAAGCAGCATGGAAATAAAACCAAATGAGTATGAAAAGGAGTTTCCGAGAATAATCAGTTCGCATGGAGTAAGAAGCATGACATCAGATTCATATGTCAATTCGGTTCAAAGTTCAAATTATATACAATTCTCTTAAACAATCAGATACCCTTGTCTCTGGTAATTTAGAATTGATATAACTTAAATTTATCTAATAGAACGTTTTGTTAAAATGTCTTCTCACAAATGTGTAAGAAGATGGTAGTTTGAACGAGACTGTGTTTTTTGAAGGACTGCTTATATATTTATATTTATCACATACCTTCCGGTGTGGGAGTGTAATAACACCCGTTATATATTTTCGATATATAACTAGTTATATAACATAGCCGAATCACTATTCATCCGCGTTATCAGCGATCAAAACAAATTTATGAAAATGACTTACTTTTGCCATCTGACCACTTCAGGCAAGCAATCAATTTCTATAAGGATATTGATAATATCCGTGGAAAATATAACTTTCTGACATCTGGTTTACTCCGTAAGATAGCAATGGCGAAAGTCTATGATGAAATTCAACAACAGCAACAAAGCCATTTTCATTTCGTTTAAATCGAAAACAAAATGACCCAGACGCTGACATCGTTTTCAGAACATCGACGGTGTGATCTTACAACATCCCCGAAACAAAATAAAAACACTAGAAACACATTTTCAATCCAAATTTCCAGTTTATATCCAGCAAATTTCAATGTTGTCATATGCCGCTATGAAAGTTTACACAAATGACGTCATACACTAGATCGATTTATTTAATAAAACCCAACTTCAGAAGCCTATAAATGATAGATTCTTTTATCTAGACTCTAGCGCAGTTAATTTCATTTATTTATTTTTACTTATTTTGGCAAATGGGAAAACGGTAGGATAAATTCTTTTGGGACTAGCTTATGTATCACCCGATACGACCGAATTACACACGTTTTAAATTCGCTCTATTAGGCGATAGAAAGGGACATTTCATTGATTTTGCTTGTTTTTTCAGGGTATGTGATAAATAGAATACATCATTTTATATCGATTTAGATGACTCGTTTAATAATTTCAGTATAAAATGATCACTCATGTTGTATCCTCTATATATATATTTTTGAGACTATTAGATTTTATAATCATACACTCAACCAAAGTTCTAATTGGTCACTTTTTGTCCGTATCTTTTTATTACAAAGACACTGAATTCACTGTTTATTTATGATCATATGCCAATAACAGTCTTCAACTTAACTTTTAATCTTGTAGTTATTGACTTCGGAACAGTTTGGCGAGAGTTATCCTTAATTTTGCTAAAAATGCATTTCTTGCATAAAAAGGTCAAGCAAACAAAAATTTGCTCTTAATTTCCTGTTTTGTTTTAATAGGACCCCTCATTAGTAGAAAAACAAAAAAACGTATTAATCAACAGCACATTTGTTTAAATAAATCCCTTTCGAAGTATCCAATTTATAAATTACCTCCCTTTTAATTAAAGACTGTTCCAATTTTGACCCGGTGGTGTAAGTAAATGGTGTTGGATTCATTGAAGAAAACAATAAATAAAGATTAAAAAGACATTAGATAATTGATTTCAAGACAAAACAGTTCTTTTCACAACCTCTCTTGACGTAGGGAAGAAACGAAACTAGCATACATTGTAAACGTATACAATTGATGACCAATTAGAACTTTGGTTGAGTGTATATTTGGTTGCTCGAACCACTTTACTTTCGCATTGTATGCACACAGAATGAATCTTATCTCGGCTGCGTTACAATGTCGGATTATTGCGCTGTTGTCCGAGTTTTTCTGACACTCGCATACACCGGTTTGAAAAAAAAACAACTCACAAGATAAGTACGAATTCAATTAAAAGATTGTATGGAAGGTATGTGCACAAGTTATACGGCGCGCTAAAATGCTACCCATGCATTAGCGGATTGGGAAAAGGGAAAAGCGGAAAAATGGAACGGTTTATAAAAACATGTAAACGATTAATACATTAAATAAGCCGTGTTTGTATTTCAACCCAAATGAATCACTTTGAATAAAAATAAATCGTCGGCCTAATATCAAAACCTCGTATCTACCAAATTTTCAGAAAATCACTTTTTTGCACCGCGGGAATACAGAAAATCTAGCGCGACATCTGTCAAGATCTCGCACCTCTAAGCCAATTGGAAAGGATCTAGATAGTCATTTGTTAAAATATCGTATTCAAATAAGTGTATATTTCATAGGTTCAAAACCTCGTATTTTTCCAGCCTTTTCTTATTTGACGTTGTGATTGTTGATTTGAATGGTCCATTTAAATACTTAAACTTAAATCAATTGTTAAAAGAAAACTGATCGGATTTGTAGCATGTTTTGTTAATATTGTTGTGAAAAGGATCAGCCAAATTAACTTAATTTGCTATTATGAAAATGTGAAATATGCATATCAGGAATCAACACATCCAGAAAACATAGCCTCCCCACGCAGCAAAAAGTAGAGAGGAAAACAGGGCATTACTATAGTAAATCAAACACCACAAACAACTAACGAAAAAGAGAATCCATGGGGTTACCGCTTTAGAACGGACAGTAGCAAAACAATTTGCAATGGGGCGGTTAAATCAGGATCTAGGGTGAACAAACCTCAGACTTGCCCACAACAGGTTCTCATATGAACAAAAAAGTACAAAAGTTAAAGTTATAATTTTACTTAGTCAACGGTTTACTGAATATCTTATTCGATATCTCACCAACTGACACACTAAGCCAGTTAAAGTTGTTTAGCAGTTCTTAAACTGTTTTGGTTTTAATAGAAATTGACAGATTTTCAGATCGACTATTTGCGTTGGTCTCCGTTCAGCAAAATGTGGGTCCATATATATGAAACTACTTGAGATATCACCAAACTTGAAATAAATATTTACCATTAAAATCTGCATAATTGTCAACAACACCCATAACCCTGATACAAATACTTTTCATGATATGCCCCCTTTCCACGTAAATTTTGCGTTAACGAAAATATGCACATGGTTTCATAACTTCAAAACTACTTATAAATCTAAATGAAAATTGTTATATGAATTCACCATCAAATCCGCAAATTAAGCAACAACACGCATACCTCTAATAATTGAAATCGGTCTTGTTAGGAGAAAATGGAAAAACAGGTGTTGTACTGCTGATTTTATGAAAATTTCGACGACTTAATTTTCCCTTCGACGCGCAATTACGGCGAAGTTTGAAGCTCGAGGGCGATGAATTCGCCTCTCTTTCTCTCGGCAAATCCCTGACAAGACCCATTACTCTGCTTCAAATATTTTATAAAAAATGTCGCATTGTCACTTAATTTCGTGTTCACAACAATATGCACTTGGCCCCATAACTTTGGAACGACTTGGGATGAACATTCACCATAAAAATTTACACCATTTTCAAACAAGACCCATAACTCTACTTTCTAATATGCCCCCTTTCACTCAGATTTTGTGTTTTTCGAAGTATGCATTTGTCCATAACTTTGAAACTACTCCACATATCAAACTGAAACTTTGGATATCATTTACTATTATATTAAATAGTCTTCACCAAACCATCAAGACCCATAACTTTGCTACAATTATTTTAAAACTATTTCACTTAGATTTTGTCTTAAAGTTTATTTGCATTTAGTCCGTAACTATGGAAGTAATACAGGTATCAACTTGAAACACACCATCATAATCTACATAATTTTCGTCAAGACATATACTATTATTAATGTTATGCCTCTTTTTCATTAGTTTACTTTAATGTTTTCATCCGGTAACATTATTAAAATGATTGATATGGACTTGAAAATAAATGACACCAATCATAACCTTTTTCATTTCAAACAAACTCCGCAACTCTTTACAAATATTTTATATTTATTCCCCTGTTCAGGTTAATTTTCATTTCCCTTGTCACATTATTATTTATGCTATCATTCACTTATTAATTTTACTCCTGTTTGAATAAAAATATTTGGCCATAGTTTTTCTTTCAATATCAAAATGCATTTATTTCAAACAAATGGAATAGTCGAGAATTCTGTCTCCTCTGACAGCTCTTTTTCTATTAAATATCATATTATTTGCCAAACTCCGCCAATTTAGTTATGTTCAATATGCTAACGAGCAAAGACCACTGGAAGCTATTTTGCAGTAACTTGCAGTTTCGTACTACTGGTCATATTTCATGATTGTTTCAGTGTTATTCGTAATTCGTTATTATTTTTTTATAAAAATAAAGATGTTAAATCCTTTAACAGTATATTGTTTTGGTGGATAAATACCTCATTGAAGGTTCCATGTTCACCGCCATATGCATACCATCATTTGGGATGGATCGAAATTGTACTATTTAATGGTGTAATGGAGTTGCGCTCAACCCGGGGCTAGGCGGCGTGGGCAGTAATAAGCATTCCCATTACTGCCCATGAACAGGCTCAACCAAACCGAGCCCATGAACAGGCTCAACCAAACCGAGCCTGCAGTATTTTCATATTTGTCGTGTTCGGTGGCTTTCAAAGTTCCCTTTTCATCTATTCCAATGAATAAACTAAATGTAAAATACAGGTTAAAATGTTTGTTTAAAGTACCAGTTTTACAGAAAATGACCACTACATGATGACACATACCATATACCAAGGTTCTTGGCCTTGTGGTTTTAGAGAAGTTTTTAAGTTTTACCTAAGTATATAAGTCTATGTAAAACAAGTGACCCCTGGGGTGGGCCATTTTTTTACCCCAGGGGGATAGTTTGAACAATTTTGGTAGAGGACCACTAGATGATGCTGTATATCAAATATTAAGGGTCTAGGCCTTGTGGTTTTAAAGAAGATTTTCATGTTTTTCCTATATAACTATATGTAAACCAAGAGAACCCTAGGGCGTGGTCGATTTTGGCCCAGGGGACATAATTTGAACAAATTTATACACTATACACTATGCAATAAAATTGTATTATTAAAATAAATAACAAGCAAAATGTCGTATGAGCATTAAAAAAATATAAAAAAGTATCAAAAGATCGTATTCCCCACAACTTTATTAAACTACTTGGGAAATTAAAAACAAGTGTGTTTACTGTTTAAGTATGATACAAATTTACTTCCTTTCAAATAAAGTGCAATTTAAACAACATTTGATGGTATGAGACAAAAAATGTCGTTCCTGTAAAATTTGTAAAAGTGACAATACGAGGTTTTGATATTAGGCCGACGAAATGTAGGGTTGCATGCTTGCATTCCGGGAAATAAGGCTTTCGCCCCCTCTAAAAATGAATCCACAGTTTATTCTCCGGCGTATTTATTTACCAATCTTCAAATGATTCAAGAACAATGACAAGTAAAAGTATTATTATATGATTGATGGGCACAAATTAAGTCTAAGTATTTATTTATTTAAGCACTTGAAGATCTAATTTATAGATAAGACAGTGTTTGTACAGCGGGTAAGTGTTCTAAACACTTTAAAGTTTTAAGATTTGGTTCGTTTTGGGCTGCATCTGTGTACTTAACAGTTCAAGTACGCTAGTCAACCGCAAGCAAGTAAATATGAATTTTCAAAATAGTCGTTCTTTGCATTTAAATGCTTACATTACAAGAATATATATCATAATAAATCGATACTCAAGTTGACACTATAAAAGTACTCTGGAGTTAATAATGTACATTTTAAAATACGCGTTGTATAAACAACATTATGATTTTAATATAAAGTGATAGTGCCTGTAGCTGGGAGCGAACCGGCACCGTCACGGGGACAGCGCCTAGCCCTGCATTTCCTGCGATGCAACCAACTGAGCTAGCCGGGACAACCCCCAAAAAAGGTTGATCGGATAGCCCTGATATACGTGACAATCACTGCATGACATCGGTAACGGGTTAAAATGCAAAATGTAAATTTTCAATAAATATTTTTGCTATTGCAACAAGGTATTTCACAGCCAGATTTTTATGGAGATTTAATTTATATACTTATGAAGAAAAAATGCAATGTCAATTTCGCCCGATTATTCGTAACAAGAAATATCTTTAAAAAGATAAACGGCGTTGATGGAAAAGATTTATATATTCATGTACATAAGAAAGAAAGAAATATAGAGAGGCGAAGCAGACACAGTTCAGTTATTTAATTTTACTTGTTTAGCTGTTGACGAACCCTTCCTGCCTTCTTAGTATGACCTAGATATTAAGCGACCGAATCATGACAACTCATAAATAAATTGAAAATGTCTTTCAAAACAAATGTTGAAGCTGTTGCAACAATTTCATACGGTGATAATGAGTCGATTAAAAAAGTGAAATTTGCATATCAGGAATTGCCACAATCAGAAAAAACAGCCTCCCCCGTGACACAGTCAGGAAGAAAAGGGAGAGAGAGCATGATTAATAAAATGATCGGTTTCAAAAAGGACACCACAAAGAATTAACAAAAATCAGAACCCGAGGGTTACCGCCTTGGAACGGTCAATTGCAAATCAAATTGCCACAGGGGTTTAAATCAGAAGCAATGCCTTACATTAAGTCTTGATCTACATTTATTGAGTTTCAGTAAAATACCTCTTGTAGAGTTAGAACTCAATATGAATAAATGTCTTTGAAATTTAATAAATATAAATAATAACAGCTTGTTGCAAGACAGAAATCTACCAACTTATACGTAAATTAACTTAAAAAAGTGACCCTCCTGAGTATTAAACCCGGGGGCCTTCGGTTGCGAGGCGAGAGAGTTAGCCACTAAACTACAGAGAACTTGACTTTCGCACTTGAAATTAACAATCAGTATCAAAGGAACTAGAAGGGAACCAGTAAAAACTAGAAATATCTGCACTTTTCTTTCGTTTTACAATTAGTATCTTACGCAGTACGCAAATGTTTACCCGACACCCAAGAATATTCTATATAAAGTTGTATTTAAGCCCTCAATATTGTCTTTACTGGTTATTTGAATCGTAAATATATTTTTCTCCAATACAGTCATCGCTTTTAAAAACGAAAATGCTCAAACATGTAAGTGCCAGGTAAATACTTACACAAAATATCAAAATCGTTACGGTAATCGTAAACTACACCCACTTAAAACCATACGAAATAATCTATTTGATTTTTCTGCTGCGTAATAATAAAAATCCCACTAGATACCTCTCCATCCTGCTAGATGCCTCTCTGGTGTAAATAGCTACTAATCGAAATAGTTAATTTCATTTTCCCGCTGCATAATAATAGAATACGAGTATTATTTACAACAATTCAATGAGCTTTGACAGCTTACGCCGAAAAACCATCTGTTAATTAAAAAAGAAAGGTTAACAACATGATATTTTGCAGCGCTCTGCAGGCCTGGTGATTTTCCGATCTACAGTTGATCATTAGGCTTACCTCTTTCGTTGCACGACGGTAGCGGGGGTTTAAGAGTTTATGAAGATTTATGGGGAAATCTTTTATAAAAACCTAGAAGCTCGATTTGTTTCTTTTATCCCTGTCATCGTGTTCTTGCGGATTTTACACAAGGAGCTCAGGTCTCGGTAAGATCATTGAGTACCCGTCCATTTAGCTTTGCAATGCTATTATAGGTCGCCCAAGCTAAATTGGCGATGTTTACAATTATTAATAGAATGTAAACACGGGTTAAGACAAATTTACGCGTTTAAATTAATATTTTGCAAATGTACATGACACCTCCTTGCTAGCACAGTGGTTAACGCGTCCGGCTGGCATAGGCCTAACTTTTTTTCGGCACGGGTTCGATTCACACTGACACACAACATTTGAGGAAATATTTTAGATATTTATATTTTTTAAGTTTTATCGCAGTTATTTCATATTTATTTATATATTGTGCTACAATTTTTTTTATCGCGGAAATAATTATTGTTTAAAACAAATTAAAAAAAAAGTAAAAAAACACATGTTTCGAACCTTCAACCTATAACAGCGTTGCTACCTTTGCATTACATATTGACTGCGTCTTAGACCACTCGGCTAATGGGACAATTATTGGGAGCTTCACGCTTTGTATAAGACAGCGATTAAAATATTAATTCATTGTTTTGATGTAACGCCAATGTAAACACGCTTATGTAAACATTGCCAAATTACCTCTGTCCAATAATACCTTTGTCCAGTAATAGCTTCTTATGTTTTATATATTTGTGTGCGTTTGAATGCAACTTTGTTGAGCTGATGGGTGGGTTGGAGTTATTTCACCAAGAGAACATGTACTTGTGTGTTGATATGAGAACCTGTATGGGCAATTGTGAGGTTGGTGCACCCTCGAACCTGGTTTAAACATCCAATGGCAATTTGATCAAACACTGAGCGCTCCAAGGCGGTACCCCCGTCCTCTCTCTCTCTCTCTCTCTCTCTCTCTCTCTCTCTCTCTCTCTCTCTCTCTCTCTCTATCTCCCTCCCTCTCTCTCTCTCTCTCTCTCTCTCTCTCTCTCCTCTTTTTCTTTTTGGCTGCGTGGGGAGGCTGTTTTTTTCTGAATGTGGCAATTCCTGATATTCATATTTCACCATTTTACTGCTTTTCGGCAATTACTCGAAATCATAAACAATACATGTTTAAAAATACAGACAACTTATTATCACATGAAAGACATCCAACGAAATCTATCTCAGCATTTTGAATAATACTTTTCTGAGATAAATGTTTATATACTAGAAAAAAATGAAAACTTAAAAAATAACATGGAGAATCCTACTACAATAATGATGCAAGTGAGATACAAATATTTTGACGGATTTGATCACCAATATGTTTATCTTGGATGTTGTCGGCTCAGTATATATCGGTTTAAAAAGAAAAGAAAGTGGCGTACTTGTGGAAAAGTAAGCGTTACATTTTGTTCATTCTTTGATTAGAAGAGGGGGGGGGGGTAATTTGCTAGAACGGATATTTACGTATATAACTATTTCTTATTTCGTTGCGTAAGTGGGTTTTAATGATTGTGTTTTTCTTTTTGTAAATGCCATAAACTTCTGACTTTGATAGTCAAATAATCTGTTTGAGACTTAGGACAATGATTTTAAGGAAAAAGTTAAATATTCACATCTGGAATTGCCATATTCAGAGACACAGCCTCCCCACATAGCCAGTAGAAGAGAAAGAGAGAATATGGTTTATAAAATGATCAATTTCAAAACAGACATCACAAACAATTAACAAATATGAGAACCCGGGGTGGGTGGTTTCCGCCTTGGAAAGGTCAGTGGAAAAACAATTTGCGACTGGAGTGCGGATATACTCGGCTTTCTTGACATTGAATCTGATGAAATCGTTTTCTGTTATTGAATAGCCTTGCTCTATATTTGATATAATATTTTGGTAAATACGCTGTTGTAGGTGGTCAGAGAATGTACGACGACTGCCTCTCTACCACGCTTACACGGCGCGTCCATGACGCTTATACAAATGGAATATTAAACCAGTATGCAATCTGAAGGTTTGTATTTGTCGAGCTCATTATGTAAACAATATCACGCAAGACCGAAGATCGAGTGTGATGTGGTTTATATACGCAACGAAAAAAATACCAATTAGTATCAGAAGAAAAGAGAAGGCACCCAAACGTTTGCCTGTTAAATATAAATCTACAACACGCTCGCCAGTTTTGACTACCAGTTCATATCCTCAACCGACTGCACCAACAACGTTAAATAAAATATTTTATCCAATCTCAACGCTATCAACTCTCGTCCCGTACCAATCACCCGAGATATCAACAAACCCTTCTGTGAACTGGGGTTTTTCATCGACACCAAGCATCATACCATCAACACCCAATAACCTGCAGCTTGGTATCTTACCAACTGCAGACCCAACCGTACCACAGCAACTGGATGCTTTAGCAAGTAAAAACCTACCCACACAGCCTGAACAACGAGGCCTTAGCTGGAATTCCAACATTGAACACATTTTCAATAATGTTAACAGCGATCAAATAAACCAGTCGAATCATACGGATCACAGACGGAACAGAACTTTATCAATTACTCGTGAAGTACGTATTAAGACAAATGACGTCGGTAGTAGTAATGAAAGCAGAACAGGAAGTAGTAACGTTGAGCACATAAAGAGTAATAACGAAAACGGAACCGGAAGCAGTAGTACTGGAATTTTTCACATGAATGGACCTACGGCTCCAAACCCTGCAGCTCATCAGTGGTCTATCACCGCTGATATCCTTAGATTACTCGAGGCGCTGCAGGTGCTAAAAGGGCACTTTCAACCACCCACTACAATGCTGCCTCCCGTGAGAATAGTCGTCCAAGTGGAGAATGAACCACGACCTCGGAAATGTGAGTAATATTTTCTGTCATTATTGTTCCTCCCACCCTCATTCCCACCCCTAATGATATTTTAATGGTTTGCGTCATTCCTTGTGTCCGTCATTCAGTCACAATCTTCTTCGTGCAACTTCTGTCACATGTTTTGAGTGATTTTGTTCCGTCTGTGCAACTTGTATGATTGTTTTGATATACATGTATTTATCAATCTTTTTACTCGTGGTTTATATGAAATAAAGCTGGTAGAAACTGTGTTTCAGACTTATACGTGATTCGATATCGTTTTAAAGTAATACAAGTTTTTGTTTCCGTCCTTCTCAAAGCTACCTTTATGATTGTGTGTTTTAGAATTGAGACACTGTATCGTGAATCTCAGCCAAATTTTCACTTTATGTACACTGAAAGAGGTCAGTGTCTTTTTACAAGCATCGGAAATATTTGATGATAAATTAGGTAATCAATTAGAAATTTAGTTCAGTGTATAAGATACTGTCTTTTAATTGAGTGTGATTAGTATGATAAATTTTGGATCATTATATATACGCCTAAATAGTGCGATGTTACATGTAGACCGAACAACACTTGCGCTGCAAAAATCCCAGTTCCCTAGTTTTCATAATTTCGTTGATTTTTTGTGGCGTCTGTTTTGAAACTGATAATTGTATATCCATGCTCTCTTCTTAATATTTTTTAATGTGTCAGGAGGCTGTGTCTGCTGGATGTGGTCATTCCTGATATGCGTTTTTTCATTTTTTTTGCGAATATATTCATAACGGTAGTCATAACACGTCATAAATCCAACACGTTATTAAAAAGAGCTCATAGCCGAACTTAGGACCCCTTCTTTCTGAGGCTGGTAGGAAGTATGTGTTGTCTACGTTCGTTATATAATATGACAGTCTTTTTTATATGATATTAAGCCACGTTTTATTTTTTAATTTATTTTTGTGTGCAAAAAGGCAAAAGGCATGTACATTTCACTATTCAGACTAAACATTCTTTGGTTTTTTTACCGGTCTTACGGTCAGATGTTTGTTATTTCTTTCAGTGCAATGTCGATGCTTCTCTAAATCCGATGGATGTCCTGCAGAGTTAAAGGAAGAGCCGCTGATGAATATGTGTGACGTACACGTTGACGTACCGTGTTGTGAAGACGGTTAATCACGTGACATGCTCGTCGACATACCGTGTTGCAAAGACAATTAAAGTGCACGTCGACATACCCAGTTGAAATAAAAGCTAATCTAATCAACGCGGCACAGTTATATTCTTTTCTTACTTTTGTTTTTATCTAAAAGACTGAATTATATTAGCCTATGCTACAATTGTAGCGCTTACCATATAATTTTTTCCGTTCATATATATACATATGTATTATTTAACGAAAGAAGCTTGAAACATATGTCAACATAACAAACGCGTGTAATGTGTTTTAATAGATTGGGGCTACAGTTGAATTGGCGATTAAATAGATAATTTATTAACAAAAATCTAAAACCACTGTTAGATATTAACCGATGTGATTAATATTTTCTATGTCGGATTCTAGTTGTGAAGCAACCATGGACTAAGTAGTTACCTTTTGCAGTCATTTAGCCATCAAAAAATTAGAAAGACTGTAACTTTGTTAGTTTTAGAGTGTTTGTTTGTTTGATAAACAGTTTAAAGTGAATGACTTGGATTTTCTATGTAAATGTTACCATGGTAACCCTTCAGAATTCATGCTGGCCTTAACTGCAAACTCGTCTGTATAGTATGAGTTTACCACTATGTATATTGTTGTTATTATGTTAATTTATGCAATTTCTGACCTTGCGTGGGGAGAATGCACACATAACAAATTGACCATATGGAGATCCAATGTTATTCAAATGCGCATGCGTAAAATGGTAATATCTGCACAACTACCATTAATGCATTTACTCACTTTCAGTCGTGAGTAAATCAATTATTTACTAATTACATGTTCCTTTTCAACAACAAACACCGACAATTTAGGATATGGGTATTTATATTTGACAGCATTTCAATTACAATATAAAATCAAATTTTTGTGCCTGCAACGTTATTGATTTGGCAATGAAAAGTCTACCGAATCGTAATGTGAATCCAAGTGGTGCTCATGAAATTGGTCATGTAATGTTAATTTACACTTGAAGCTTTTGTCGTTTGGTTCTGAATACTGTCACCGAGTTAACTGTATCACTGTTCTTGGAAGAAAAAATATAACAAATCGTCACTATTTTTCTGTATAAGCTGATAACACTTTGTATTATTGATCACTGGTTTGCAACAATGTTTATGTATATAGTGTTCGTATGTCCTTGCTATGTCTGTTTGGGTCCAGTTGCCTGTTTGGATATCAGGTAGTGTTCGACGTTTAAGCCAAATCGAAACATGTGGGTTGCAACAAGGCTCGTCCTAGTCGGTAATGATACTCCAGAAACTGAAAAATACTAACATTCAATTGAGAAAAATATAAATAATACTGACGGTTTAAAACGACTAGCTTATTTGCATTATGCCTCAGCATGTTTGTGATGCGCATCTAAAAGAAATACCAATATTAATAAGTTATATATCACAACGATGAACCACCGAAGGGCGGGCGGGCGGGAAACTGTACACAAAGTAAATAAGTGACGCTGTCAAATATAAAACCTCGAGTGATACTTTAAAACGCAAGCAGCCTTTATATAGTCAACACGAGAAAAAAGAGAGGCGGGAAACTATGATCATAACAGGATAAACCGGACCAGATATAAATGCGCACAATAGACTATCAACACAGCAATTGTAACATGTAAAACGTGAATAATTTTATTTACTCACTTTCAGTGGTGAGTAAATCAATTATTCACTAATTACATGTTCCTTTTCATTAACAAACACCGACAATTTATGATATGGGTATTTATATTTGACAGCATTTCAATCGAGCAAAACAAAGAAGGGAATAGTTTCTAGGATGCTTGGACAGTACACCGAGTATGAAAAGTTGATTTGCCCGCATCAATTGCAACGATTTATTGAAATTTCTATCAAATATGACAATCATACTGAAAAGCAAAGGCTTGTCGTTCCAGTCCAAAAACAATTAATCAATCAATCAATCGACCAATCGATTTATCAACCTATCAATCAATCAAATTATCAATCGATCAATTAATTAAATTATCAAATCAATCAAGTTATCGATCAATCAACCAAACAATGCTAAAATGTTTTGCTGTCCTTATAGACATAAACATCTAAAAGACTTTCCATAGTCGCTTTATATCTCTGAAATTCCACTACAAAACTCATTTCGATTATTCCGAAAACGATCTGCAAGCGCATAAAAAATAACCAAACTTAAATTAAGTGACCAACGCCACAAAACATAACAATGTATACAATCTATAATGATCTATACCACAAACGGCAAACATTTTCAAACATATTCAACAAATATTTTTTCTTTGAACAACACGGCATGTCACGTAAATTACAGTCCGAAGCCAAAACGACTCACGAAATTATTCTATAAAGTAATATTCAGTTTCATAAGTAATATTAAAATTATAAGCATCTGCACCTCTTACATTTATGAACAATAAGAAAACACAGTACTTATCCAGAGATGCCAAAAGCCCTTTTCGATTTCTTTACAGACTCGTAACGACTACCATTACGGTTGTAGTAGTATTGGACTAAGAGTTGGAAAGCTTATACTTGTTATTATATCAAAATTATTGAAGTGTAAAATTGTGCAAAATTAAATTCATTTCATTACTGAATATTGAGGTAAGAAGATAGAAAGGGAGATAATATATTATATTCATTTTTATTATTTGGCACATGTTTGGAGTAAACAAAAATTATATCTTTGGGTTTTCATCTTAAATTGTATAATTCATTGTCATCTGGTTAGGAAATTTTGTTATTAATGAGACTTGATTTAACGTTACAAAGCTTAATTTAAGTTATATAAGAAATGGTTGATATAAATGTTACTTTGGGTGGAAATCCCGGTAAGGTATTAGTATATAGTTACAGGCCTTACCCTTTCAGTACAGATAAGAGATCTGGGGAAAGTTTATTGTAACGCCCTATTAGGTCAAACTGTCTAAAACTGAATTTACATTATTATTTATATTTGGTATTTTGTGGTAACAATTAAAATTGTTATTACATTTCATCTACTAGGATTGATTCATTTGCTAGTATATCAGCTTAGTAATTGTTGAAACAGAAAACTCAATAAACGACATCAAATTGTTTTATGTTGGTTTATAACTAGTGTTACTGTGTTTATGGGCCCAGAGCATGAACCTTGTGGGTAGTAGTCGCCCCACCTAAATCAGTCCGGCTACACGGTTTTAACACCATCTGTAAAACCTTAAGTTTTCGGTTTTCCATGCCAAGTTCTGATATAAAACACAATATGTCAATACTTTGTATTAACTTAACAGAGACAATAGCCAACGCCACAAAACAGCACAGCCTGTCTCTGAAAGGTCAACGTATAACAACGGCACAACCTTGTTCAATCAATCATAGTCAAGCGCCACTCAACGGCCTTTTCAATCAATCATGGTCAACGCCAAAAAACGGCACGACCTTTTCAATCAGTCATGGTCAAGGCCACAAAAAGGCACGACTTTTCAATCGATCATGGTCAACACCACAAAATGGTATGAATCCATAATCAATCAAACAATTCATTTCAATCAAATCAATCCATATAATCTATTCAGTAAGGTCAATCAATTCAATCAAGTTAATGAATTCAATACAGTTAATCACTTCGATCAAAACATTCAAATATTGGGCAGTTTGTAGTCCCTCCAGACTGTTAAATCAGAAACGACATGACAAGTATTTAACATTCCATCAACAATATTTCAGAACAAACCATTCAATATCATCTTGTCTATGAATAACGTGATTACTCGTATAATCAAACCCCAAAACAGCAACAGCCTGTTCTATTAAATACTCAGTTTCTTAAGTAATGTTAAAATTATAAGCAATAAGAGACTAGTATGTAAAAAAAAGACACAGTACTTATTCTTATCCAATGACGCTAAATCTCTTTCGAATACTCTTTACCGTCTCGTAGACTACCATCACGGTTTTAACAACTTCTGCAAAACCTTTAGTTGTCTGTTTTCCATGTTATTTTCTGAAATGAAACACAATATGTAAAAACTTTATAACAGTATTAACAAGAGACAATAGCCAATGCCACAAAACAGCACAGCCTGTCTCTGAAAGGTCAACGCCAAAAAACGGCACAACCTTGCTCAATCAATCATAGTCAAGCGCCAATCAACGGCCTTTTCAATCAGTCATGGTCAACGCCAAAAAAGGCACGACCCTTCTCAATCAATCAAGGTCAACGCCACAAAACAGCACGACCTTTTCAATCAATCACGGTCATCGCCACAAAACGGCATGACCTTTTCAATTAATCATGGTCAACGCCACAACACAGCACGACCTTTTCAATTGATCATGGTCAACGCCACAGGATGGCATGAATCCACAAGCAAATCAATCAAATAAATAAGTCAATAAATCAAGTCAAATCAATCAAGTAAATAGTTGCATTCAGTTCAATGAAGTCAATAAATTCAATGAAGTTTATTCAATCAATCAATTTCATTAAGACAATCAATATATTCAAAATTTTGCATTTTGCAGTCCCTCTAAAATTTACATCAAAAAACGCCACGACCATTACAATAATTTACATTCAATCAACAAAATTCAATATAATCTATAATCTAAAAAAGCATGAAAACTTTTCGATTTTAATCAAAACCAAAACCAACCCGGCAATTCCTTTAAGTAATCGGTTTCCTACATTATGTAAAAATTATAAGCAATTAGATGTGTACAGTAAGACAAACAAGGTACTTATCCAATGATTCAAAATGCTCCTGTCGAGTATTCTTTACCATCTCGAAACGACTTCCTTTAAAACTTCCGGAAAACATTTAGTTTTCCGCTTGTCATGTTAAAGATTTTAGGACATGGTGCCAAGTTTGTCTGTCCTCCGTTTTCATAGTGTCTGAAACATATTGTTCTTTCAGTTGAGATTAGTAATTGTAAAACAAAAATGTGTATTTTGATTGGTACATCTTTGACCACGAGACAAAAGTAAAAGGGACACCGTAAGATCAAAGTCGAAAAACAATCACAGTTTCAATCAACAATGATCAACACCACAATAAAAATGACGTTACCAGTAAGTTCTGGTCAACAACACTTTACTACTTAATTCAGTCGACAAAATATAAATAAACGTATTTTTATTATTATTATTTGATAAAAACTATTATGCGATTATTTCTATAAAATTCCTCAATAGAAAGGCAAAAACAATAATGAAAATATAACAAACAGCCGTGTACGCAAACTAGGCACGGCCTATGTGCATTCAAAGCCTGCTAAGAATGACAGGCTTGATAGAACCACACATGCTCAGAAGTCATGAGTCAATGCAATATTGAAGCTGATTAAAAACAACCGCGAAACTCCAGCTTATGAAGTTTGGTCAATACCATCAGTACCATTTGACCAAAGACGCTATGGCTGAAACATTCCAAATAAAATACATAATTTAGTTATAAAGTAGTTGCTTTATGTACAGATTTTCCTTGGCTCGTTCAAGTAAGCGACTCAATCAGTATCAATTATCTTACTATTTAATTTAATCAATAATAAAGAATTCATGATACAAAAGGATCAGCTTAACAATTACTCAACATCAGTCCTCCGTTAACAAATAAAATAACTAAGCATCATTCTTTTCCTATTAAGTCGCATTCGAAGTGTAAACTAAGCAAAATCAATGCCATGAGCACGCCCTCCCAATGTCAATTAAAACATTTCAATTTTACAAGTAAATACTATTTATTTTACACAAAATTTTCAAAAGTATGGTTTAAATTTGCTTACCTTCTTTTACACACCGGTCCAATGAACGTTTTGCCCGAGAGTCACGTAGTCCTCCGTGGAGTAAACTGTACACAAAGTAAATAAGTGACGCTGTCAAATATAAAACCTCGAGTGATACTTTAAAACACAAGCAGCCTTTATATAGGCAACACGAGAAAAACGAGAGGCGGGAAACTATGATCATAACAGGATAAACCGGACCAGATATCTATGCGCACAATAGACTATCCACACAGCAATTGTAACATGTAAAACGTTAATAATTTTATTTAAACATTGTCGGTTCATTGCATTCTTTGCCTGATCAGTTTTCAGATCACTGTGATTAATATAAAAACAATTATCTTAAGTGACTGATTACTTGAAAATCACGTGACAGACAAATAACTTTATAATATTGTCAATGAGCAAACAATATAAAATGTATAATTAAGCATTCTTTATGCAAATTGCTGATTGGAGAAATCATTAACGTCGCCCATGTCTGCTATGAGAATATTTTGTTAAATAAGCAGATCAATACGTGACAGCTGATTATCCGTTATCAAAAAGTTTAAACATATTTTATAGCTCTTGTGTATATAACACACACATGTAAATGAACGTTCAACTAATAAATTCTAATTATAATTGGTACGGGCCACAAGTTATGCCAACATAAGATGCAGTCCGTATAAAAATCTATCATACGTTATCAATTCTAGTAACTATAGATTATTATTGCATTTAATATTCCTATATTGCACTGAATTTGAGGAATTTCTTGGCACAAACGGCATAGTGGTGAATAAATGCCATTCCCACCATTAGTTTCCACGAAGTCCCGCTGTCGATGGAGGGGTAGGATGTACGTCAAAATTCTATTCGCTTTAGTTCCGCCTATTGTTTTCTCGTTTAGGACAAACGCATTCTTTTATCTGGGGACCATACGCCTCTGAACATGGAATGGTATTAATCTAAAAATACCGCATTGAAGGTTCCATGTCCACCGCCATATGCACACCATCGTTTGGGATGGTCTAAATTGTACTGTTTATTGGTGTAAATATTGAGTTGCGCTCAACCCGGGGCTAGGCGGTGTGGACAGTAATATGCATTTCAATTACTGTCCTTGAACAGGCTCATTCAAACCGAGCCTGCAATATTTTCATATTTCGATGGCTTTCAAAGTTCCCTTTTCATCTATTTCAATACGAAAGGTAAGCTTGATTTCCAGTTTGTATTTGTAAGTCCTATGCCTTAATTATGACAGGCTTACACTTTTTCTTTGTACTTTTGGTAACAACTCCTAAATGTATTGGTTTATTAAGCCTGGAAAATTGTATGTGCTTTAAATATGCAATATTAATGGCTGTGTAAAAAGTACATAAAATTAAAATTGATCTGTTGCAAAATAAACACACGTGAATACAGAAATCAATACCTTTGTAGCCAAAAAAATTCTCGGCACAATAAAAATGGATCAATAAAAATAATTTATATCAACAAGCATGTCCTGCAAATAGTTTATCTAGGTGGTTTTATATAAATTAGATGACAGTAAATATCATTAATGACAATCGCGACGATTTTCACGGTAGTCGGATATGGTTTGAAGGTTATAAAGCTGAGCAAGGAAACCAGTCTCAAATCTCAAGCATCTGATTGGCTGAAATGGCTGATCGCCATTTCAGCCAATCAGATTCTTGAGATTTGAGACTGGTTTCCATGCTCAGTTTTATAACCTAAGGTAATGGTTTTATTACAAGAAAGATCAATCAGGTACTCATTCTTTTGTACATAAGATGTTTAGATCAGTGGCTAAAGTTGCTGAATCATGATTGTCTAGATATCCTTCCATGTATTGATAAACAAAAGGTTATTGCACAATATATTTTGCTGGATGAAGGTACATGTATATTACATGTATCTCGAGTTTTCCATAATATATGTGTCGTTTTGATTTTTACCTTAAGTGACATTTTGTTCTAATTTTACCTGTTTTAAACAGCCATATGTGTTACATTTGTAAGCAGCTACTTGTTGCCACTCCCTTGGGGGACTGCTTAATACATGTTTGACTGTATTTCACTCACATACACAGTAATTTACAAATATGAATTCAGGAGATCACTCGATGAAATATATTTCTAACTTACACTAGTAAGAACATAGGAATATGCATTAAAATTATTAAATATGAATTCAGGACCTCACTCGATAAAATATTGTTCTTTCATACAGTGGTAAAAACACAGGAATTTATATCTTAAATGTAAGTTCCAGAGCTCACTCGATGAAATATATTTCTGTCTTACACTAGTAAAAACACAGGAATTTACAACTTAAATATGAATTCAGGACATCACTCGAAAAAAATTCTATCTTTGAGTGGTTAAATCACAGCACTTTTTTAAAATATGAATTCAGGAGCTCATTCGATGAAATATATTTCTATCTTACACTGGTAAAATCACAGTAATTTACATTTTAAATATAAATTCAGGACCTCACTCGATAAAAAATATAACATATTTCTATCTTACAGTGATAAAAACATAATGTTAATATACTCTATATCATACACAATATTTAAACTTTATCTTTGTAAAGATAGCATTATTAAATTCAATTTTATGTATTATTTATTCAATGAATTGGTGACAAATATTGACACAGATAGATAATACCGACATGTGAGCATTCTAATTTTTAAACCAATAGTCAGATCATGTGCTTAATAGGAGGTGTAATGTAAAATCCAAAGCTTAACGACGAGAAGACTAAAGTAACCGGTACGTATTTTTTCAATGTGATCTTTATAAATTGTTTAATTTGTTCCGTGTATAATTGAAACCCAAATTTATCTTGCGATTGAACAATGCAAATATGTTGACCTACCTTTATTGTTTTCAGGATCTATCAGTTGTCAAGGGTTTTACATAATGGAAGATAAAGTATCAGTGATCTTATACGATAACTACATATATGATTTCACACCATGGCTGGCATAGTACCAACGCTGACAAATGGATCTTTTCATAATTGGTTAAAAGGGGCCCTTGGTATCCTTTTTGCAAAAGAAGGCCTCACTGAGTTTGTCAGCACAGAATTTACAGAATTTCATACAGATCTTCTGAACTCCATTTGGGCGTTACGTGGGATTCCAACTGGTAAAACTTGTAATTCCTGCACGACAGCCAATCTACTGAAATGTCATACACAAGGCTTCTGTAACCCAGGTCACTGTAAAATCCATGACTCAGCTGTACCGGAGAAAATTCCGAACCAACCATGTCCAAACAGGATATGCGACGCTTTTATGATAGCTATACAAAAAAAGCATCGGTATAAAAGGCCCGTCATGGAAAAACACGGATGCCCGCAGTTGGTGTAAGGATCCGTTTGAACTAGCCAAATGTTTCTTACCGCCTGATGGATACTCTGACATACATTCCTTTGAAGAAACTGACTTCAACGGGATACTTTCAGTTATTTTCAATAATAGGCGGTTCCAGAGTAAATTGGCGGCGCAACTAAACACAGACCCAAATAGCTGCACTAAGGTATGACCGTAATACTAGTTTAAGATCGTTATATTTTCAATTGAAAAACGCAAATTGGTACTGAAATTATTCTAAGAACTGAATTTGAAGATAGTAGAAAGCTTGAAATATGATTTTTTCTTAGAACAGATTAAAATGTGTATTGGTATAATATTCAATTTCAGGCTCGAGAGATAGGGAAAGTAGTTCGTCATTCACCGGATCTTTTGCTGACCGATGCCGATCTTGCACAACACATCACAGATTTGATTAATTTACTGACCTACACAAAATACCTTGCTTCTGATCTCAAAGCTCAGGCAGCTGTCAACAAACTAAAACAGGTAACATTTTTGTCATTTGTATTACTTATGCAACGGGGCTAACATACAAAAACCCAAAAATTAAGGATATGATGTGTTTTTGGTAGCACATCAGCCTAGCAGCCTTAAGTTAGGAGCCTGGCAGCCTAGCAACCCAGCAGCCTAGCAGCCTAAACTTACCGATTGATGAAGAACTTCGGAAACGGCTTGAAATGCACCATCTTCACTTTTTAACGACACTACAAGTTTTTCGCATATGAAATCAACGAGAATTTTTTAAACAAATTTCTAAACTGTTGAAATGTGAAGAAAATCTGGAATGGCTTGAACTGCATCAAAATCCCTTTCTGAACACAAATGGAGGTAAAATAATTTAAATAAACTTTTAAAGGATTTATTAAACTAAATATCTAGGCAGCTGAAATGTGAAGGTAGCATAGCAGCCCAGCAGCCCAGCAGCCCAGCAGCATAGCAGCCTGAAGTTAGCAGCCTAGCAGCCTAAACTTACCAATAGATGTTAGAATTTCGGAAACGGCTTGAAATGCATTATTTTCACTTTTACGAACACTACAAGCTTATCTCATACAAAATAAACCTGAATTTCTTTATCAAATTTCTAATCTGGTTAAATGTGTAGACATTCTCCAACCGCTTCAACTCCAGCACAATACCTTTCTGAACACAAAAGTATTTTAAACTATTTGAAAAAACAAACAAACATCTTTTTAAAACCATAAAAATTTACTTAATGGGTAGGCTGCTCAAATGTGAAGGTAGCAGCCCAGCAGCCTAGCAGGCTAAAGTTGGCAGCCTAGCAGCCTGAAGTTAGCAGCCTAGTTCTTGATTTCATATGAGATAAGCTTTAAGTGTCCCTAAAAAAGTGAAAATAATGCATTTCAAGCCGTTTCCGAAATTCTTAGATCCATCGGTAAGTTTAGGCTGCTTGGCTGCTAGGCTGCTAACTTCAGGCTGCTGGGCTCCTAGCCTGCTATCTTCAGGCTGCTAGGCTGACAACTTCAAGAACCTCCATGGACAAGGTAATTGAATCGGCGAGAAATGAGTAAGAATTTTCAGGGTAAAGTGCAGGAATTTTTTTTGTACGTTTTTCGCCAAACACAGGTAGGATCATCTTAAATCTCACCAATAATTGAATTCCATTTTAAAGTCCATGCCCTAAGACAATTTTGTTATAAACAAAACACTATTTCCCAGAAAAAGATCGATTCTTTCTAATGGTAAAGTGCAGTGCTGAGAAAACGATAAAGTGCGGTTAACTCTTTTCCCAACTTAACGACATGCAGTTGTTGACAGGTAAGCCGAACTCTAATATTGAGGAGTCTCCCAAATGTTACATTTATTCCCATAATTGATCATGTGTCCGTTGTGTTCATATGGTCATTTTAGTCAAAAAAGGTGAAATATGCATATCAGGAATGGCCACATCCAGCAGACACAGCCTCCCCACACAGCCAAAAATAGATAGGAAAATAGAGCATGGTTTTACAATAATCAGTTTCAAAATGGACGCCACAAACAATTCACGTAAGTGATAACCCGATGGGTTTCCGCCTAGGAAAGGTCAGCGGTAAAATAATTTGCCACTGGGGGTTAAAATCAGGTTCTAAGGTGCACCAACCTCAAACTTGTCCCAGTAGGTTCTCCTATCACAAAACAAGTTCAAGTTGTCTTGGTGAAATAACTCCAACTCTCCCAACAGCTAAACAATAATGCATGCAAAAGCACACAAACAAACAAAACATAAGAAGCTAATAGCATTGCAAAGCCAAAAGAGCAAGTTTTCAAGGATCTTACCGAGACCAGAGCATCTGGAGTCAAATAGGCAAGAACACGATGACAGGGATAAAAGAAACAAATCGAGCTTCTAGGTTCTTTAACCCGGGGCTAGGCGGCGTGGGCAGTAATAAGCATTCCCATTACTGCCCATGAACAGGCTCAATCAAACCGAGCCTGCAGTATTTTCATATTTGTCGTGTTCGGTGGCTTTCAAAGTTCCCTTTTCATCTATTTAAAGAAAAAGATTTCCCCATAAACCTTCGTAAACTCTTAAACCCCTGCCACCGTCGTGCAACCAAAGAGATAAGCATAATGATCAATTGTAGATGGGTTAATCGCCAGGCCTGCAGAGCGCTGCAGAATATTATGTTGGTAACCTCCCTTTTTGAATTTACAGAGTGTTTTTACGAATAACTGGGAGAAATTAACATTGCCTTTGATTTTCTTAAGTTTATAGACTAAGTCTTTATAAAAAAATGGCTGTGAAATACCTTGTTTCAAAAGTGATTTTAAACTGCACCTGTATTTTTGAATTGAATCCGGGTATCGGCGATAAAACTTGCAAACGGTTTTCTTTAATTTGTGATACCGATAACCTTGTTTCAAAAGTTTTTCTGTTATGCAAAGATTACGTTCATTTAAGTAATTAACATCATTGCAAGCTCTAGAAAAGCGAATAAGCTGTGAGATATAAACCCCGTAAGATGTTGCTCGAGGAACATCGCCGTCTAAAAACGGAAAATGTACTATATTAAAATTAAAATCATCGCTTTTATTTAATTTATTAGTAATGACGTATCCGTTTTGAATAAAAATAGATAAAAAGGGAACTTTGAAAGCCATCGAACACGACAAATATGAAAATATTGCAGGCTCGGTTTGATTGAGCCTGTTCATGGACAGTAATGGATAATGCATATTACTGCCCACGCCGCCTAGCCCCGGGTTGAGCGCAATTCAATATTTACACCAATAAACAGTACAATTTTGACCATCCCAAATGATGGTGTGCATATGGCAGTGGACATGGAACCTTCAATGCGGTATTTTCAGATTAATACCATTCCATGTTCAGCGGCATATGGTCCCCAGATAAAAAAATGGGTTTGCCCTAAACGAGAAAACAATAGGCGGAAATAAACAAAATAGAATTTTGACAACGGATCTTAGAATATAAATCCTGCATATCACAGACAACGCCAAAGGCAAAATTTAAAAAGCAGGAAGTATATCCTTGGGGGTGATTGAACAATATCAAATTTAAATTGGCTAGGAAATTGAAACCACCCATCTCAAAAAAGGCCGAAATATTAAAACAAATGTAACTTTAGAAGTACTATTAAAATAGTACATAAGTATCGTGTTCAACGACCTTTAAAGGACGTAACTGATAACAGCACTGAACGATTAACATTAAGATCAAGAAAGTTTACTTGCTTATCTGAAGTGTTTGCGCTATTAAGTTGTAGTTCATTAGGCTAAATTTTATTAACCAGAGATGGAAAATGGTTATAACCAATAATCAACAAATCATTAAGGATTTGTTAAAATTTAAGGCTGTAATAATGTCATCCTGAGATGTTCGGTGGAAAGAGAGAACACAAAATCTCTTTCATAACAGTATAAAAACGGATCAGCAACAAGGAGTGCAATATTAGTACCCAAGTAAATTGGAATGCCTATTACTTGTTTATGAATAGAGGTACCAAATCTTACATAAATATTATCCAATAACAAGGAGAGCGGCTGGATAAGGTCTTGACAGATCAATAATTATCATATCTGTAAAGAATGCTCTATGTTCATTACAAGCGAAAAATGTTTAATATTTTCTCTAGCAAAAGTTTTTTCAATGAGACTTGTTAGCGTGTCTCTTATTAAAATTATTAGAAAGAGAAGTATAATAGGTTGAGAAATATTAAGTAGACAAACGAAATGCTTGAAAATTGTTTGATTTAAACTTCTTCAAAACTTCATTTGAATTTGTTATAGACCAAAATAAAATTTTGCCAGTGGTTTCAACAACTTTTTCGCAATACCTAATTACCTGTTCTTTTATAGCTGTAAGACAAGACGATAAGAGCAATGATAATTTAGTTGTTGTACAAGAACTAGAGTTTGCAATAAATCTTGCTTTGTACGGTGTTTTGTGCATTTTAGGCAACCAATACATACTAGGTACTTTATCTTGTTTCGACTCAACACTGATTCTAAATTTTGTAATTTGTAGAGGGTGTACAGTAACAATATCACTCTCAGATGAAGAAGTTAGAGTATAAGCATTAGTGCTATTAAGCTATTCAGTTTGAACATTAATAGAGTGTATACGTCACACTATAATTACATTATTTGAAGCCTTTTTATCAGGTGTTAAAAATGTTGTGAAAGTCTTGAATACCCTTTTTCAAATGACGAAAGTTAAAACTAGGTCGAGATTGTAAAAAAGCTATGTTTCTTTGATAGAAGGCTACACGAGTGTCAATTATTTTGAATATTTTTTCTTTCCAGTTTGAGCATTAGGCTCAGAATGTTCTCGTTTACACCATTTATTGCAAAAACAGTTTAACGACTTTGCAATTTCCGAAAGACAGATATGAAAGTCGATGTCCGATGAAATTCTATATTTCGGACCTTTTGAAATTAAATTGCGGATTCTAAAGTCTTTGATAACATTTAGATCCCTTGTAACGATGTGACCGGCAGGTCGATAGCAAAATTTTGAATTAGAACAGTCTCATGATATTGGTGTATTCTCAACAATCTGTAAATCCGAGGTAATTTTGTTGTAATTGAAAATTGTGTTTCTAATCAAGGAAATACGACGGCGATATGTCATGTTTAGATGGGAAAAAAAGTTAACTGCACTTTATCAATTATTTTTCAGCACTGCACTTTACCATAAGGAAGATTCGATTATTTTACTACGAAATAGTGTTTTGTTTGACAAAAGTTGTCTTGGGACATGAAATTAAATTGGAATTCATCATTTGGTGAGATTACAGACAAAGCAACATTTCTTGGCGAAAAACTTGCACTTTACCGTGAAAATTCTTGCTCATTTCTGGCCGATTCAATTTTCTTATCCTTTGTATTAACTTAAGAGTTAATACTCTATCTAGGTACCAAAAGATTCGGAAAAATGTGTAGCAGGTTCATAGCTATATTTCGATTTTAAGACTTATTTATAAAATGATAGTTAAAGTAAAAATACTACATGTACATCCAAAATGGCCGATTTTTGTTCACAAAATGCATGGTAAGGTGCTGTGTGATTACCCACCCTAAATTATATTGTCAACGATATTAGCCTAACTTGCGAAATTGAAAATGTTATTTTTACTACATTAAAAAAACCTGTTCTTATCGTACCACGAAAGACATATTAATCGTGTTAAAGTCTTGCCCTAGTGTGTCACGTGATAGCATATTGTGTACAATCTCTTTTATTTCATCTTTACAGTTGCAGGCGAATACACTGACGATTCACGCAAATGACATTACAAAAATCATCCATGATAATATAGGAAGATCCATTAGCACGCAACACCAAGCTGTGTTACAAGATATACAGAAACAATTAAGTGCTCTTAAGACAGCTTCTATAGATGCAATTGATGCAATTATTACAGCTAAGTTAACTGCACTTGACGAAATAAGCAAAAAAGCTGAGCATAAAAAGACAGAAATCAACGAGCATGCTGGTCAAAAGAAACAAGATTTTGACGAACACGCTGGCTTATTAAAGAAATCTATCAATGTACACGGGAATCAAAAGAAGCAAGATATCGACGTGCACGCGGATCACAAAAAGCAAGATATCGATAAACACGCAGATCACAAGAAGCAAGATATTGACGTTCACGCAGATCAAAAGAAGCAATATATCGACGAGCACGCGGATCAAAAGAAGCAAGATATCGACGTACACGCGGATCAAAAGAAACAAGATATCGACTTGCACGCTGATCATAAGAAGCAAGACATAGAGGTAAATATTGACCAAAAGAAGCTAGATATCGATTTGCACGCAGATGAAAAGATGCAAGATATCGACATGCATGCGGATCATATCAAACAAGATATTTACGTTCACGCGGTTCAAAAGAAGCAAGATATCGACTTGCAAGCAGATCAAAAGAAGCAAGATATCGACTTGCACGCTGATCAAAAGAAGCAAGATATCCACGAGCACGCGGATCAAATGAAGCAAGATATCGAAATACACGTTGACCAAAAGAAGATAGATATGGATGTGCACGCATATCAAAAGAAGCAAGATCTCGATATGTATACAGATCAGAAGAAACAAGAAATTGCTGTTTTGGGAAAGCAAGAAATTAAAACTGGATGCCAAATAAAAGAAGAAGAATATGCAGGTATAACTGTTTACGGTATGATTTATGTTAATTTAAGTAATTATGAAAATGATATATAGATGGTATACAAATATAAATTACTTGCAGTGCTGTTATCAGATACTTTCTTTGAAGGTTGTCGAGCACGATATTTATGTACTATGTTGATAGTACTAAATTCACTTCAAGTTTGTAATATTTCGGCCAGTTTTAAGATGGGTGGTTTCAATATCCCAGCCAAAATAAATTTGAATATTGTTCGGCTAGATTGCACTTTAGCGGGCGCAGGTCGGCCATGTTGTTTACAATGTCAGCCATTTTGAATTTCCTGTCAAACTCCTGTCAAAAAGCCTAGCGGCGTTTAAGCGATAAAAATTAGGGGTGTGGGGGCGGTAGCCCCCATAAAAAACAATTACTAGACTCAGTCACGTAAATATTCGCGTAAATTAGCGCCCGCTAAAGTGCAGTACTCCCTATTGTTCAATCACCCCAAGGATATACTTCCTGCTTTTTAAATTTTGCCTTTGGCGTTGTCTGTGATATGCAAGATTTATATTCTAAGATCCGTTATCAAAATTCTATTATGTTTATATCCGCCCATTGTTTTCTCGTTTAGGGCAAACCCATTCTTTTACATGTATCTGGGGACCATACGCCGCTGAACATTGAATCTGAAAATACCACATTGAAGGTTCCATGTTTACCGCAATATGCATACAATCGTTTGGGATGGTTCAAAATTGTACTGTTTATTGGTGAAAATATTGAGTTCCGCTCAACCCGGGGCTAGGCGGCGTGGGCAGTAATAAGCAAACCGAGCCTGCAATATTTTCATATTTGTCGTGGTCGAGAGGCTTCAAAGTTCCCTTTTTATCTGTTTCGATTTGATCAGATACTAGACTTTATTTTTATATAATTTGACATTCCTTTTCGATTTTTATCAAAGCTGGAGCCCAACATCCAATCGTTAAAAAACGAAAGGCAGAAATGAGATGCTCCAAAGTGATCAATCTCACTAAAGTCAGATCTAACAAAATGTTAGATCTGATGACAGCCCGCAGACACCGTACATAAGTAATAGCGGGTTTCCCCGATTACTATTTTTAGAAATTGTCAACACAGGAATCATGATTTATAACGCTCGCAAAATGATCTGAAGATGCCATTACATTAGAAATGAATGCAATACTACATAAACACATATATCTCCAGTAAAATGTGTCTTACGCAGGCTGTCCACAGTTTCAATGGTTTAAAATACAATTTTTACTTTCGCTTTTGCGATTTTGTAGGCGGCAATCTGATTGGTTGAGAGGGTTAGTGATAAACCACGTTTTTGGTACTCGTCTTCAGATCCTGATAGCGTAGCGGTTTTCTGGATATGATTTTAATCAGATTGCAAAGTGATCAATTATCAACTACAATGTTGAGATGTGTTTTATGATTTCAATGACTTCTTTAGAAAGCCAGTTTTGTGGGTCTTTTGTAATCAAAACTATAGAGGATGGCGGATAGATAGTTCACCTGATAAACTTGCAATGATTTTTTTTTAAATTAACACCATATTCTGCACAACAATAGCATGTGAACGGATCAAAACTTCCTGGTTACAAACATGAAAAAAATGGATTCTGCATGCAATCTAATAATAAAGCATAACCATGTTGTTATTATATCAAAGAAAACATACGATTTGGATACAAACAAATAACATTGATTGATTCTCATATGATCGCATTGTTAAGACCAAAAATGAAACGGCAACAAAACACTTTTTATCCAGCAGGTTAAATAATTCGGCTAGCATCCACACCATATCAAGCAAAACATTACAAGATGGCATATCTCAAATTCCGTTGCATGTTTATTTTCTTGAACTAATTAAGTGTA
Source organism: Corbicula japonica (assembly GCA_038501625.1). Taxonomy (NCBI): domain Eukaryota; kingdom Metazoa; phylum Mollusca; class Bivalvia; order Venerida; family Cyrenidae; genus Corbicula; species Corbicula japonica. The sequence continues at coordinate 47,765 of JAZAYU010001005.1, forward strand.
TTGGTAAGGATATATTTGTATGCTTGGTCATTCGTTTCAAGACAAAAATCGAAGAGATCAAAATGAAAAAACAATGCGTTTAAGCAATTGGTTAGTTTTAAATCACTATTGCGGAGCGTGGCACATTAGACCTTTGATGGTTAACCACATACAACATTTGCAACATAAAGTATGAATACATGCATGCTATTCTGTCATACGAGGGTTGTTCGATAAATTCGAGGAATTCTGCTGTAATTCTTTTATTTTCAATTATTTACTTCCTATTTTTACTGTTGTTTTGTATTAACGTAACACGTATACATTGTGTAAATATCAAAGAACGTTCTTAATAAGCGCCCAAAATACTCGTCACCATAGTAACCCGTGTCTTACTTGTTGCCGGGCCCCATTTTTCATCATAAATATTCTTTAATTATTGATGCAAAACATCAATATAGGAATACAAAAAATGTCGAGAACTTAGCAGACGTTAAGGTAACGCCATGATGTCATTTTCGTGAAAAGTCGTTGTCATTACAGTTATCGTTAAACATTTTCTCTCTGGTACCAAGCATAATTTCGTCGTTATGACGTCTTCAAAAGACGAAGAATTACGGGCAGTTGTTAAGTTTCATGTTGGGCTTGGAAACTCGACAAAGGATACTATAGATATGATTGAGGAGTCATCTACTACAGATTCTTGCAGCAAATCATTTGTATACAAGAGGCATGAACGGTTTTCGAAAAGAAGAACTTCACTTTAGACGATCCACGCCAAGAACAACCAATAACGGTAATGACGTCGATATTGGACGCTGTTCGTGATATGTTTAATTACGATCGGCGCATTACGGTTAAATGCGCTATAAAACTTATAAACTTAAAAAACGCAATTTTGTTTAAATTTTTTTAACAAATTAAATTTAAAGGTGTATTGTTAAAATTAATATAATTACTATTTGCAAACACCGGTTTCCACATCTCAATTCCTGTTCGCAGGTGCCATGCCGAGGCTTTGTTTACGCGATTTCTAGGAAACGACCAGAGTTGGATCTGTGCGATGTTGTGATCCATCAAGACAACGCCCCCGCGTATCGCGTTGCATGTACCACGCATGACATTAGTCTGCTGGGATTTGAAGTATAAGAGCATCCGCCAGTTTCTCCTGATCTCGCTGCTATGGTCTTCCGGGTATTCTCCGGAAATCAAAGCCTGTCTTCGCGGTAGGAAATTCGACAGCGTTCAGGAGTTACGCCACGCCACCAGGGATGCAATAAGATAATTTAACATGACTGGTACATAGCTACGTTAAACAAGTGGGTATATAGACATCAAAAATGTGTAAGCATTAGCGGCGATTACGTTGAGAAAGTGCGACGCTCACTTGACTTTTTAATGACGTTGACGTTGATTCACATTTGGAGCCCGGCAATGTTCGATGGTGTTAGTTAAATGTATGTAGAAAGTTTATGTATTGATGTATTTTATTGAAAATTACAGAATCTGATGCAAAAGTGTTGTTTCATATCTTGTAAAAAAATCTTTTCAATCGGTCAATTTTTAAAATTTTTAAATACAATTCCACGAATTTATCGAACAGCCCTCGTAGATGGTCATCTTAACCATAAACGCATCAGTTGCCAGTTTACATCAAGTACTCATATATGAACAGAAACGTTTAATTATGACTCCTGAACGAAAATATATAATTATTAAAATAGATGAAAAGGGAACTTTGAAAACCATCGAACACGACAAATATGAAAATATAGCAGGCTCAGTTTGATTTAGCTTTTAATTATTAATTTTTCTTTTCATCTAAACAAAGTCTTCTATATAAAAAAACAACCTTTCAGTTGTGTTCGAAATTAATAAATCGGAAAATTAAAAACAACATCTTTTCACATTTTAGTTATTTGTTTAATGAAAATTTTCAACTTGAACTTTGTAAAGCTCTATGATTCAAAAACATCAACATTTTTATACTGTCATACACAAAAATAAAAAGAATAACCATACACCGTCCCCAATGTAACAGTTTAACATGAGCTCCCTATTTTAGATAAAATGTTGTCTTTAGATGTAGATGTATTATTTTTTCTATGCATTATTCACTTTTGTCTTTGAGGAAGTGTAAGATTAAGATAGAAATGACCTTTTTTAGTATCATTTAGTCACTAACATTTCATTTATTTGGCAGGTTTCCAGAGCGAGTTGATAAAGATGTATCGGAAGCACAACAGTAAGATTCCCTTATCACCACTTGCAGAAGAACACGATGTGCCCTTAGTAGATCTGTACGTGGAACCTCCTATGTCCGCCATAGACTTACAACAATGGCGCGGCGACCAGCAAGGAAATCCTGCCAAAACACCAGTGAATGATTACAAAGAGCTGTTGTTTTTTCATGGTGAAAATGCGTTTAATAATATTTACATTACAGCTAATGCCGGTGTAGGCAAGACGTCATTTTCTAGCCATTTGTGTATGACATGGTGCCAGGCACATGATCCTGAGGAGCATCTGTCGCATCACTTTAGGACAGAAAATGTACAAGCCTTGAAATTCTTTGAATTCGTGTTCTTGATTCCTCTAAGAGAAGCTCAAAGATCAGTCTGTGACGTTGATAAGTTTATATATGAATTAGTTCAAAATCGTCTACATAAAAACTAGCTGCGAACTTGTTGATGACATACTTAACAAAAAATCTTGTTTGATCATTTTGGATGGACAAGACGAATGGGTCCATCCTAAATGCGAAAGATCACATAAGAAGAGCGATAGTCCACACGCAAAATGTTGGAAAAAAAAGCAACATATGCATATCAGGAATCGCCACACTCAAAAAACACAGCCTCCCCACGCAGCGAAAAAGAAGAGGAAGATAGAGAGAGCGCATGTTTTATATATGTATCTCAATTCAAATAGGACGCCACAAACAATTAATAAACAAGAGAACCTTTGGGGATACCGCCTTGGAACGGTCAGTGGCAAAACAAATTGCCATTGGGGGTTTAAACCAGGTTCTAGGGTGCACCAACCTCACACTTGCCCCAACAGGTTCTCGTATCACAAAACAAGTACAAATTGTCTTGGTGAAATAACTCCAACCCACCCATCAGCTCAACAATGTTGCATGCAAAAGCATACAAACATATAAACATAAGAATTTTATAGCATTGCAAAGCCAAAGGGCGGGTACTCAATGATCTTTCCGAGACCAGAGCACCTGGAGTAAAATCAGCAAGAACACGATGACAGGGATAAAAGAAACAAATCGAGCTTCTAGGTTCTTTTAAGAAAAGATTTCCCCATAAACTTTCATAAACTCTTACACCCCTGCCACCGTCGTGCAACCAAAGAGGTAAGCATAATGATCAACTGTAGATGGGTTAATCACCAGGCCTGCAGAGCGCTGTAAAATATCATGTTGGTAACCTTTTTAAATTTACAGATGGTTTTTACGAATAACCGGGAGAAATTAACATCGCCTTTTATCTTCTTAAGTTTATAAATTAAATCTCCATAAAAAACTGGCTGTGAAATTCCTTGTTGCAAAAGTGATTTTAAACTGCAGCTGTATTTATGAATTAGATCTGGATATCGGCGATAAAACTTGCAAAAGGTTTTCCTTAATTTGTGATACCGATAACCTTGTTTTAAAAGTTTTTCTGTAATGCAAAGATTACGTTCATTGAAATCATTCACATCGTTGCAAGCTCTTGAAAAGCGAACAAGCTGTGAGATATAAACCCCGTAAGAAGTTGCACGAGGAACATCGCCGTCTAGAAACGGAAAATTTACTATATTAAAATTAAAATCATCTCTTTTATCATAAATTTTAGTAGTGACGTAACCATTTTCGATGGATAGATTTAAATCAAGGAAGTTTGCTTGCTTTTCTGAAGTGTTCTGTTAAGCTGTAGTTCTTTAGGATAAATCTTATTAACCAGTGATGGAAAATGGTTATTATCTATATTTAATAAATCATCAAGGTACCTCGAGGTGTTGTTAAAAGCTGTAATAATATCATCTTGATGTTCGGTAGAAAGAGATAACATGAAATCTCTTTCATAACAGTATAAAAACAGATCAGCAACAAGGGGTGCACAATTAGTACCCACTGGAATGCCTATTACTTGTTTATAAATAGAGGTACCAAATCTCAAATAAATATTATCCAATAAAAATGTGAGCGCCTGGATAAGGTCTTGACAGGTCCATGAAGTATAATTATCATAAGAACCATCTGTAAAGAATGCCCTATGTTCATTACAAGCAATAAATGTTTTATTTTCTCTATTTTTCAATGAGACTGGTTAGCTTGTCTCTTATTAAATTATGAGGGAGAGAAGTATACAAGGTAGAACAATCATATGTAGACAAACAGAACGCCTGAAAATTATTTGATTTAAGTTTCTTCTTCAAAACGTCATTTGAATTTTTTATAGACCAAAATAAATTTTTGCCAGTAGTTTCAAAAACTTTTTCGCAATACCTAATTACATGTTCTTTTATAGCTGTAAGGCAAGATGTTAAGAGCACGGATAACTTTGTTGTAATACAAGAACTAGAGTTAGCGATAAATCTTGCTTTGTACGGTGTTTTGTGCATTTTAGGCAACCAATACATAGTAGGTACTTTGCCTTGTTTAGGCTCAACACTGATTCTAAATTTTGTAATTTGTAGAGTGTGTGCAGTAACAATATCACTCTCAGATGAAGAAGTCAGTGTATAAGCATTAGTGCTATTAAGCTATTCAGTTTGAACATTTATATAGTGTATACGTCACACTATAATAACATTATTTGAAGCCTTATCAGCAGGTGTTAAAACAAATTTGTTGTGAAAATCTTGAATACCTTTTTTCAAATGACGAAAGTTAAAACGAGGTCGAGGTGGTAGTAAAGCTATGTTTCTTTTATAGAAGGATATACGAGTGTCAATTATTTTGAATATTTGTTTTTTCCAGTTTGAAAGAGCATTAGGCTCAGCATGTTCTCGTTTACACCATTTATTGCAAAAAGAGTTTAAAGACTCTGCAATTTCCGCACGACAGGTATTAAAGTCGATGTCCGATGGAATTCTGTATTTTGGACCTTTTGAAATTAAATTGCGGATTCTAAAGTCTTTGATAACATTTAGATCCCCTGTAACGATATGACCGGCAGGTTGATAGCAAAATTTTGAATTAGAACAGTCTCAAGATAATGGTGTGTTTTCAACAATCTGTAAATCCGAGGTAATTTTGTTGTAATTGAAAATTGTGTTTCTAATAGGCTTGTTATATTTATAACAAACGATGGGTGTTTCAGTATTCTTGAAATAATTAGGTATAGCCGATTCAACAGTTTTATCTTTAAATATACTTGGAAGGTCAATAAAATCTATGCCTTTATTTAAAAATGAAATTTTAAGGAAATGTCTTTGGTGATCAGATTCCAAGTCAATATGTGGTCTTAGAACAAGCCGAGTGTAACACTGAGTAAGGCTTGCAACCTCATAAAGTGGATGAGTTCTAATAACAATATCATCGGCTTCCTTATCCACTTTTTATAAACTTGAAATAGAAAGAGAAGCTAAACGCGACAGCATAGCATGTCTTCCAGAATGTTTTAAAATATTTTGAAGGTCATGAATAGAACAATGAACACGTGATTTTCTTTTGATGTTACCATTAGTCCTTATCCCATGTGACCTCGATTTTCGTTTTCGTATTTGAAGCAATCCAAAAATGTCAAAATCAGGGTTTTTTGAAATGTTGCCTTCTTGATAAATATTATCATTTAAACCAAGTGGATAAGGAGTTTGTAGTTTTTTTTATCCAATTATCTTCTGAAACAAGTCTTGCTCTAATTTTAAATGCTCTTGAAGCACTGTTATCAAATATAATTTTTTCCACAGGTTGAATACTAACGTGTTTTAAAGTGTGGCCTGATTGTTTAAAATGGAGCGGCAATACGATAGTAACAACATCCCGTCCGCGGAAATTCGACGTTATACGATTGCCATCATGCAAAGTTGACCGCCATGTTGAAATATGTGAACTTGATAGAAAGTCATCTAGACGCCTTGTCGTAAATGCAATTAAATTGCTGAACGAAAAGTCGGCTTCAAGCAATCCAGAAATGAAGATCGAAGACTTTGACCAAGCTACTTCCGGTCTGAATCTGGGTAATCTCAGTGATAACCCGTACATTAACTTACAAATCGTGTCTTTATGGCACGACGGGGTAAACATAGGACGGTCAAAATGTGAAATTTTCACAAATATTGTAGAGCTTAATCTGGAGCGTGGTCTAGCAAAAAATGGCCCTGGACCCGTTTCAGCTGTGACACCCGTAATCTGCAATAAGCCGAAATGTTTAATATGTAGAGATCAGTGTCATAAACATTTCGCTCTTTTGCACAGTCTCGGAAAGTTGGCATTCTTTGCTTTGTTTCGTATTGAACAAGAGTCGGCGTTGATCATTGACAAATCAGTAGCATTACAATATCTAGACTCAGAGGAAGAATTAGACTTCTGCTTAAAACTTGGTCTACTTTCACAAAATAAAGACTATAGGTATGTGTCCCGTCGACAAAGTAAGGTTTCCTTCCAACACAAGACTTTTCAGGAATATTTTTCCGCATTGTACATTCAGTCAGACACAGAGAGAAAAAACGCACGCGAACATATTCTGAAAACATGCAATAGTTTGGATTCTGTTATGGAGATAGGCAATGTGTTCGTATTTCTAAGTGGAATGAATCCCAATGTTTACAAGCGTATTTTCTCAGAAATATCACACATTGTATCTATGGACAACATTGTCAGTAGTTATAGAAACACACCGATTGTCGTGTTCGACAACCTCATGTCTGGGTATAATAATGTGTCCGCCTTCCAAACGCTTCAAACGGACTGCATGCAGGAAATTAAAATGAACGGTCATATAAACTGTTTTCCTCCAATCGAAGATGTAATTATAGATGACGAATCTAACAAGGAAGAATATCTCTCTTCACTAGAAACGATAGTAAGGAACCACTAAATAAAATTGATAACGATTCGTCATACTGAGGTCTCAGAGTGCACAAACATTTTACGCAGATTGAATATCAGGTCATGTCGCACATTAGAAAGATTGAGCTTGTTCTCGAACGTTGAAAGAGATGTTTTAGAACATTTACTTACACAAAACCTGAAAACGCTCAGGAATTTAGAGCTTTGGGACTTGATTTATAGAGATAATCAATATTTTAATAATATGACTTCGCTGTCTCGAAAGTGCCTGGTTAATATCAAACACATGCCCTATCTGCAGAATCTATGTCTAGGTTGTTTTTCAATGAGACATAACGAGTTGAAGGATATGTTTGATTTCATAACAAATCGCAGCATTATGACAGGTATCGAACTGCATACTATTCAATGTGAAGACCATGGAGACTCATGCCCCGGCTTAACGTTAGACCTGTCACGGCATGTTCACCTACGGAGTCTTGGTCTACACGAAGTGCGCATACATCAGTTACATCTGAATACTGGACAACTTGAGAAATGTTTTATCGGAAAATTACCAGCATGTGTAGCTTCATCCTGGCTGAGGAAAATAGCAGCCAGTCCATTGATACATCAGTTACTTTGTGTTTCTCTTGCCGCTGATGATTTATCCACATTGAAAGAGATTCTCCCAACTTTATTGCATTTGGAGGAATTAGATATTAGTAACTTGACTCTTGGTGATTTACAGCTCCCATTATCACCTGAGATGAACAGTTTACATTATGTATATCTGTTCAGTGTATCAGTAAGTTGTTCAGTACTGCGAGGACTAGTTGACAGTGTCAGCCGCCTGGCTCAACCTGTCGTCGTTCAGCTGGAGGACTGTACAGTGACTCCTCCTGAAGAGTACGAGACGATAAAGACAGAAATAAAAACTTCAAAGAAGTTTAATGTTCAGTTTGACGGTATGAACAAAAGTAAACAGGAAGAATTCAGGTTTCTTAAACTGTAAGCAAAACCAGAAACAACCTTGACGTTTGCAAAGAAGGAGTTTAAGTGAGATTGCGCTTTATTACTTTGACCAAACTTTTCGTTACTTGAATCTTAATATTATACTGCAAAGAAATTTCCTTTAATTTGATTGGATAATTTGCCGTTGATGTATGTCCGTATTTACGGATCAGCCGTAGATATTAATTGCACGTGCCATAATTTCCCCCTCTGGCCTCCCACCTTTTGTTGTCGTCCGCCATTTTGTTTTGAACTTTGGTAAAAAAATCATGTTGTTAAGCCTATCTCCTAATTATGTTTAGCGGTATGCTTACGGATTACTTAAATTGTTATAGGAAATAAGTGTGTCGCGTTTATTAAGTTGAAAACAATCAGATTATTTTTAATTTTGCAAAAAAAATCGAATGCATAGTCCGCTGAACTATATAGTAGTGACGTCATGTAGGTAAATAAATGACGTCAAGCAGGTAAATTTTGAGGTTCTCAGCGGGGAAATAAGACGTTCGGGATTAAATATGCGAAATAAATGAAAAAAAAGTTTTTTTTATAATCTTTTGCCTGAAAAAGACTTTGCAGTATAATAAAACAATTATTTGGTTTCTTTTTTTGTAATTATTTTTATTTTCAGAAAGGTTATTTATCATAATGCACAGCACATCAATACATAATTATGTTCTTTACATTACTACAAAGTACATGAGAACTTAGACTAACTGTATCAGGATATATCATTACATTGTATTGTCTGACCTGAAGAGAAGACCACCTCAGGGAAATTCCATTTTTGTTTGTCTGTGCTAAAAATTAAAGCCGATTTTACACAAACACCTACTTCAATCTAGCAAAACTGTATTGGAGGTCTTGACTTGCAGGTCAAACAACAGCTAACTTACATAACTAGAAAGACAATGAAATCCTGTGAATTGAGATTGAAGGTGCCTGGTCACATATCAGAATGGGAATGTTAATGTTTGCAAATATTAACTTTTTAACTTGAACTATACTAACACACTAAAATTCATTAGCAACAAGTCATAAATATATGGATTTTCCATAATCTTGATAAAATTGTTTCATATTTAGTTTTTATAGTCCACACACAGTAGTAGACCTACAATTTATCCTACCCCTTCTGGGACATTAAAATATTTCACTCTGAGCTGTGAACACGCAGCTCTAAAATAGTCTTCCATATAAAAAAGATATTTCACAAAAAAGACAAAAAAATTATGTTAATTTTCATAAGAGTCCAATAACTTACTAACCTTTACTGATTTAAAAGGTCGCAAACATTGCAAATGGCGAAGACAGGCTAAAATTTCAAAAATGAATTTCGGGGGAAATACCTATTGCCACCGAGACTTTAGTAAAGAAATGTAGTTAGCTATGGATGCTGTAAATGTTTGCAAGCTCAATTTAGTCTAATTCATTTTCTAATTACCAAGCACATACTAAAACAAAAGAAAAACCGTTTGCATGAGAACTCTAAAACTCATGAACAATATACCAAAGCAACTCATACCTGAAATAAGTATATGCTGGTCTACAATATTTAGTGCCAATTTGTCAAAATAATGTTAGGGGTTTCAAGAAATTCAAGGAAATCTTACTTCCTGGTTCAAAGTGAAACTGAAAGTGAAAGTAGGAAGTAAGTTTTCCTTGAATTTCTTGAAACCCCTAACATTATTTTGACAAATTGGCACTAAACATTGTAGACCAGCGTATACTTATTTCAGGAAGGAGTTTCTTTGGTATATTGTTCATGAAATTCAGAGTTCTTATGCAAATGGTTTTTCTTTTGTTTTAGTATGTGCAAGGTAATTAGAACATGAATTAGACTTAACTGAGCTTGCAAACATTTACTGCATCCATAGCTAAATTCATTTATTTACTAAAATCTAGGTGGCAATAAGTATTTACCCCAAAATTCATTTTTTGAAATTTTAGCCTGTCTTCGCCATTTGCAATCTTTGCGATACCTTAACATGAAAAAAAGGAATTCAAAGTCAAGATAGATGGTGTAATGCGCATAAAACACAACAGTAACAACCTAATTAAGGATAAATAGAGGAAAAAAGGGAGAGACAGATGGGGACTGTGATTTGAAAACAAGAGGGCCATGATGGCCCTTATATCGCTCACCTGAGTACAAAAGTACTCTCAGCTTGTGGTTTCAGACAAGAAGATTTTTAAAGTTTTTCCTATATCAGTCTATATAAAATAAAGTGAACCCTGGGGCAGGGCCAATTTTGACCCCAGGGAAATCATTTGAACAATCTTTGAAGAGTTCCACTAGAGGGTGCTAAATGCCAAATATCTAAGCTCTAGGCCTTGTGGTTTCAGACAAGAAGATTTTTAAAGTTTTTCCTATACAAGTCTATATAAAATGAAGTGACCCCTGGGGCGGGGCCAATTTAGACCCCTGGGAAATAAATTGAACAATCTTTGTAGAGTTCCACTAGAGGATGCTAAATGCCAAATATCTAAGCTCTAGGCCTTGTGGTTTCAGACAAGAAGATTTTTAAAGTTTTTCCTATACAAGTCTATATAAAATGAAGTGACCCCTGGGGCGGGGCCAATTTAGACCCCTGGGAAATAATTTGAACAATCTTTGTAGAGTTTCACAAGGGGATGCATAATGCCAAATATCTAAGCTCTAGGCCTTGTGGTTTCAGACAAGAAGATTTTTTTGAAGTTTTTCCTATATAAGTCTATATCAAATGAAGTGACCACTGGGGCGGGGCCACTTTAGACCCCAGGGAAATAATTTGAACAATCTTTGTAGAGTTTCACAAGAGGATGCTTAATGCCAAATATCTAAGCTCTAGGCCTTGTGGTTTCAGACAAGAAGATTTTTTTGAAGTTTTTCCTATATAAGTCTATATCAAATGAAGTGACCCCTGGGGCGGGGCCAATTTAGACCCCAGGGAAATAATTTGAACAATCTTTGTAGAGTTTCACAAGAGGATGCTTAATGCCAAATATCTAAGCTCTAGGCCTTGTGGTTTCAGACAAGAAGATTTTTAAAGTGTTTCCTATATAAGTCTATGTCAAATGAAGCGACCCCTGGGTCGGGGCCAATTTAGACCCCAGGGAAATAATTTGAACAATCTTTGTAGAGTTCCACTTGAGGATGCTAAATGCCAAATATCTAAGCTCTAGGCCTTGTGGTTTCAGACAAGAAGATTTTTAAAGTTTTTCCTATACAAGTCTATGTAAAATGAAGTGACCCCTGGGGCGGGGCCAATTTTGACCCTAGGGAAATAATTTGAACAATCTTTGTAGAGTTACACTAGAGGATGCTAAATGCCAAATATCTAAGCTCTAGGCCTTGTGGTTTCAGACAAGAAGATTTTTAAAGTTTTTCCTATATAAGTCTATATAAAATGAAGTGACCCCTGGGGCGGGGCCAATTTTGACCCCAGGGAAATAATTTGAACAATCTTTGTAGAGTTCCACTAGAGGGTGCTAAATGCCAAATATCTAAGCTCTAGGCCTTGTGGTTTTAGACAAGAAGATTTTTAAAGTTTTTCCTTTCGGTTGCCATGGCAACCAGAGTTCTGCATGGAATTGATTTCTTTGAACATCTTTGGAAGAGCTTCATGCAAGGAACATCTGTGGCAAGTTTCATCAAAATTGGCCTAGCCGTTTCAGAGAAGAAGTCAATTGAAGCAATTGTTGACGACGGACGACGCACGACGGACGACGCACGACGCACGACGGACATCAGGCGGTCACAAAAGCTCACCTTGTCACTACGTGACAGGTGAGCTAATAAAAAGTAATACTACATATCAGTTCAAGCATTTTCTGGTGGCTAAGAAAGGGCAGAAAACAAACCCCAAGATGCATAATATTTGTCAATATTTTGTTGTTTTATGGCATTGTATTTTTCAGTTGCAAATAATATAGACACATTTTTCTTATTCTTAAAACTTTGAATACTTGGGTGGGTTAATTTCATTTTGTTTTGATATATGTGGTGTTTGGCAATTAAAATAATATAACTAATTACAACTGGATATTTAGAACTACCTATAATAGCATCTTGTTTTGACAGTTCAAGTCTAATAAATGGACAGTTTTGATTAATCCAATCTTGGATGTTCAAGAAATCTTTAACTATATCACAATCCCAAAATAAGTGTGACAGAGTTTCAGGAAAAGAACCACAGAATGTGCAACTGTCATTATCCTTTATACCCATTTTTTTAAAGATAATTAGTGCCAAGTAATCTATTATTTATTCTGTACTGAAACCAATGAAGTTTTGAATCTTTGCTGATTTTAAAAGGGAGTTGGTAAATCATTTTCCAATTAATACCGTGACTATTAATGTCATTTTCCCATTTCAACCTTGAATTAGGTAATACTTTGTTAACAAAAAATGAGTCATATATGTTCCTACATCCCTTATCTTGCAACAGAATACTTCTCATTATATCTGGTCTAACATGGTTCTTTAAATTAGTAGCTTTATGAGGAAGACTAAGGCTGTCTAAATAATGTCTTATTGACTGAATAATACTCTGGTATTGCAAGAAATTGGTTTGTACCTGAAAGATTTCCTGAAAGGCATGGAATGTATGTATACTTCCACTATTATTAAAAAAGTCATTAATAAAGAATACACCTCTATCAATATATTTTTATAGCAAAAGGGTTTCCCACCAACTTTAAACATACTATTGTGCCATATGGGCAGTGACAAAAATTCACCCCATGAATTTGGTACCCTAGCTTTTGAGAAAGCTACAAGTCCATTCCGGACATCCTTCCAAAAGCCATTATCTATTGTTGTAATGTTTGTTAAAATAAATTCGCTTCCAAAGTTTTGAAAACTGGATATAAAGGTGCAAATTTGTGATACTAAATGAAAATATTTTGAAGTACCTTTTATATATCTTCTAACCCATGTTATTTTTAATGAGTGGATAAATTTTTCTAAATCAATCATTCTCAATCCACCATAAGTAATATCTTGTGTAATAACTGACCTTTTTACTTTATCTGGGGAACCACCCCAAAGAAATTTAAAAATAATGTTTGTAATGCTTTTATAGTTTCTATTGGTGGGTTTGGTAGTGTAATAAAAAGATTAATTATTTTTGCAAGGACAATTGATTTGATAACCACATTTTTTCCTATAGGAGTTAATATATAAATTATTTGTGACCACACTGATAGAAGATTTTTTATTTGTTTTAATTTTTCAGTGAAGTTTAGGTCAACTATTCTGTTTAAGTTAATTGAGAATGTAATACCAAGTAATTTGAACTTTTCTTTTTCCCACTGAATACCAAGTTGAGGACAGATATTATTTTCCTGACCTTTTCAAGATCCTATCCAAATTGCAGTAGTTTTGTCAACATTTACTTTTAAACCGGATATTTCAGCATACAATTTTAAAACCTTTTAATGATTTTTTCTGAACCATCCAATACAAGTGTAGTAACATCAGCATATTGAGAGATTAAGTATTCAACACCATTAATTGTGATTCCTGAAATATTTTTTTCTTTTTTGGGTGGCGTTTAAAAACGCCGCCCAGTGTTTCACATGTGAATTTTGGTCACATGATCAAAATGGTACCTGGGTCTCTATCTACTTATATAGTCGAACGCGGTAACCAAAAGTGAAATTCGATCATTTTACCTCCAGAGAGTTCACTGAGTTTATGAGACGGTAGACGGCGCTGCGCGATTGTTATTAGGTAAACAGGTTATCTCGCAGCAGTGTATGTGTTTACAAATAGCGATACACTGATCAGCTTTCAACAGAGGGCTTTGCTTGTAATTAGTACTGATAAGCCAAGATAGGAACAATAATAAATATAACTTATTCAAGGGATATTCGGACATTTACCATTGATAATTGCAAGAATTATAATGGGGTGATCTCAAACTTGGTGTGGCATTTCATTCATGCAGAATTTTGAAGGAATATTTGATTAAACATTAAGCATGGATATTAATGAATTATGGCTTTAAAGTGTAAACTTCAGGCGAATTTTTAAAGCGTTTAAAATTAATTAGATTTGATGCAGTGCTCTGCCTAATTTTTATAAAATTGCTGTATAGTCATATTATTCGAAATGAACAAAAAAAATATAAAATCATCCATTAACCACGATGCAACTTTTTTGCACACGGTACGTTTTCAAACAAGTTTTAGTTTCCAAAAAGCTAGTCGGTAATTAGCATGACATTCTAACAAAAAAGACGGCTTTGAAGTGTAACTTTAGACGAAACTTCAAAGCGTTTAAAGCGTTTCAATTTAATTAGACATGATGCAGTGCTCTGATTTATTTTTTTAAATTGTTTTATAGTCATATTATTTTTATTTTTGCATATCTTTTATTTTCCTAATAATAAATAAATATTGTTTCAAATCATAGTGCAAATAGCAACTATATCATAGTTTCTCTTTTCCTCTCTACTTTATGGCTGTGTGGGGAGGCTGTGTATGCTGGATGTGGTCATTCCTGATATGCATATTTCATTTTTTAAAGTATTTTTATTTGTCCATGTGTGTTCACTTCTTTATTGTCTATTTAAAGTTTCAAATCAAAGGTTGACTTATTATATATTTTTCCTGGCACAAAATGACTTCAGTCTTGGATATAAGCATCCGCCCGAAAATCCGTGGTAAAAAAAACTTGATAAAGCAGAAGCCGGGCATGCAAACTTTTGCTCCGCCATCAGAAAGTTCCTTCATACTCCTCCAATAGGAAACTCCACACAATCTATAGATGATGTTACATGACAATCACTCTAAAACGCCACCCATCAGTACTTTCAGTGCTTTGATTGATTAACAATGCCAAGATTTCTGCACAAAGAATGAACAAGTAAGGAGACAATGGGTCACCTTGACGGCAGCCTCTATTTATGTAAAACCAATCAGATAGACGGCAGCCTCTATTTATGTAAAACCAATCAGATAGACGGCAGCCTCTATTTATGTAAAACCAATCAGATAGATGATTGAATCTTATTATAAAACATTCTAATCCATCTACTTATATCCTCACCGAAGTTAAAGAAGTTTAATACCTTAAACATAAATGGCCAAGAAATTGAATCAAACGCTGCTGCAAAGTCTATAAGAAGGAGCATTCCAGGGATGTTATTTCTTTCAGTATAGTACATAACATCATATATTAATCTAATATTATCCCCAATGAAACGTCCTGAAAGGAAGCCACTTTGGTCCTTACTTATAATATTTCCTAGAAAATTTTTAATACGGTTTGCAATGCTTGCGGATGCAATCTTATATGAAACATTAAGTAATGAAATAGGACGCCAATTTTTTAAAAACATTTTATCTTTGTCTCTTTTTGGGATGCAAGTGATGACACCTTATTTTTGAGATACAGAAAATTCTCCTAAATCAAAAGCATAGTTAATTGATCTTAGCAAGAAGACACCAATATCAATCCAGAAGAATTTAAAAAATGCAGCAGTGAAACCACTACTACCTGGAGAAGAGCTAATAGACATTTTTTCAAACTAGTTAAAATTTCAACAAGAGTGAGTTTTCCTTCTAACGTCTGTTTTTAGATCACCTGTCACGTAGTGACAAGGTGAGCTTTTGTGACCGCCTGATGTCCGTCGTCCGTCGTGCGTCGTGCGTCGTCCGTCGTGCGTCGTGCGTCGTCAACAATTGCTTCAATCGACTTCTTCTCTGAAACGGCTTTGCCAATTTTGATGAAACTTGCCACGTATGTTCCTTGCATGAAGCTCTTCCAAAGTTGTTCAAAGAAATCAATTCCATGCAGAACTCTGGTTGCCATGGCAACCGAAAGGAAAAACTTTAAAAATCTTCTTGTCTGAAACCACAAGGCCTAGAGCTTAGATATTTGGCATTTAGCATCCTCTAGTGGAGCTCTACAAAGATTGTTCAAATTATTTCCCTGGGGTCAAAATTGGCCCCGCCCCAGGGGTCACTTCATTTTACATAGACTTATATAGGAAAAACTTAAAAAATCTTCTTGTCTGAAACCACAAGGCCTAGAGCTTAGATATTTGGCATTTAGCATCCTCTAGTGCAACTCTACAAAGATTGTTCAAATTATTTCCCTGGGGTCAAAATTGGCCCCGCCCCAGGGGTCACTTCATTTCAGTGCTGTTATCAGTTACGTCCTTTGAAGGTCGGCTGAGCACGATACTTATGTACTATGTTTATGGTACTTCTAAAATTCCTTTTGTTTTATATTTCGGCCAGTTTATAGATAGGTGGTTTCAATATCCCAGCCAATATAGATTTGGATATTGTCCAATCACCCCCAAGAATATACTTCCTGGTTTTTAAATTTTGCCTTTGGCGTAGTCTGTGATATGCAGGATTTATATTCTAAGATCCCCTGTCAAAATTCTATTCTGTTTAGTTCCGCCCATTGTTTTCTCGTTTAGGGCAAACCCATTCTTTTATCTGGGGACCATACGCCGCTGAACATGGAATGGTATTAATCTGAAAATACCTCATTGAAGGTTCCATGTTCACCGCCATATGCATACCATCGTTTGGGATGGATCGAAATTGTACAATTTAATGGTGTAATTACTGAGTTGCGCTCAACCCGGGGCTAGGCGGCGTGGGCAGTAATAAGCATTCCCATTACTGCCCATGAACAGGCTCAATCAAATCGAGCCTGCAGTATTTCATATTGGTCGTGTTCGGTGGCTTTCAAAGTTCCCTTTTCATCTATTTTTATATAGACTTATATAGGAAAAACTTTAAAAATCTTCTTGTCTGAAACCACAAGGCCTAGAGCTTAGATATTTGGCATTTAGCACCCTCTAGTGGAACTCTACAAAGATTGTTCAAATTATTTCCCTGGGGTCAAAATTGGCCCCGCCCCAGGGGTCACTTCATTTTATATAGACTTGTATAGGAAAAACTTTAAAAATCTTCTTGTCTGAAACCACAAGGCCTAGAGCTTAGATATTTGGCATTTAGCATCCTCTAGTGGAACTCTACAAAGATTGTTCAAATTATTTCCCTGGGGTCAAAATTGGCCCCGCTCCAGGGGTCACTTCATTTGACATAGACTTGTATAGGAAAAACTTTAAAAATCTTCTTGTCTGAAACCACAAGGCTTAGAGCTTAGATATTTGGCATTTAGTATCCTCTTGTGAAACTCTACGAAGATTGTTCAAATTATTTCCCTGGGGTCTAAAGTGGCCCCGCCCCAGGGGTCACTTCATTTGATATAGACTTATATAGGAAAAACTTTAAAAATCTTCTTGTCTGAAACCACAAGGCCTAGAGCTTAGATATTTGGCATTAAGCATCCTCTTGTGAAACTCTACAAAGATTGTTCAAATTATTTCCCAGGGGTCTAAATTGGCCCCGCCCCAGGGGTCACTTCATTTTATATAGACTTGTATAGGAAAAACTTTAAAAATCTTCTTGTCTGAAACCACAAGGCCTAGAGCTTAGATATATGGCATTTAGCATCCTCTAGTGGAACTCTACAAATATTGTTCAAATTATTTCCCTGGGGTCAAAATTGGCCCCGCCCCAGGGGTCACTTCATTTCAGTGCTGTTATCAGTTACGTCCTTTGAAGGTCGGCTGAGCACGATACTTATGTACTATGTTTATGGTACTTCTAAAATTCCTTTTGTTTTATATTTCGGCCAGTTTATAGATAGGTGGTTTCAATATCCCAGCCAATATAGATTTGGATATTGTCCAATCACCCCCAAGAAACAACTTCCTGGTTTTTAAATTTTGCCTTTGGCGTAGTCTGTGATATGCAGGATTTATATTCTAAGATCCCCTGTCAAAATTCTATTCTGTTTAGTTCCGCCCATTGTTTTCTCGTTTAGGGCAAACCCATTCTTTTATCTGGGGACCATACGCCGCTGAACATGGAATGGTATTAATCTGAAAATACCTCATTGAAGGTTCCATGTTCACCGCCATATGCATACCATCGTTTGGGATGGATCGAAATTGTACAATTTAATGGTGTAATTACTGAGTTGCGCTCAACCCGGGGCTAGGCGGCGTGGGCAGTAATAAGCATTCCCATTACTGCCCATGAACAGGCTCAATCAAATCGAGCCTGCAGTATTTCATATTGGTCGTGTTCGGTGGCTTTCAAAGTTCCCTTTTCATCTATTTTTATATAGACTTATATAGGAAAAACTTTAAAAATCTTCTTGTCTGAAACCACAAGGCCTAGAGCTTAGATATTTGGCATTTAGCACCCTCTAGTGGAACTCTACAAAGATTGTTCAAATTATTTCCCTGGGGTCAAAATTGGCCCCGCCCCAGGGGTCACTTCATTTTATATAGACTTGTATAGGAAAAACTTTAAAAATCTTCTTGTCTGAAACCACAAGGCCTAGAGCTTAGATATTTGGCATTTAGCATCCTCTAGTGGAACTCTACAAAGATTGTTCAAATTATTTCCCTGGGGTCAAAATTGGCCCCGCCCCAGGGGTCACTTCATTTGACATAGACTTGTATAGGAAAAACTTTAAAAATCTTCTTGTCTGAAACCACAAGGCTTAGAGCTTAGATATTTGGCATTTAGTATCCTCTTGTGAAACTCTACAAAGATTGTTCAAATTATTTCCCTGGGGTCTAAAGTGGCCCCGCCCCAGGGGTCACTTCATTTGATATAGACTTATATAGGAAAAACTTTAAAAATCTTCTTGTCTGAAACCACAAGGCCTAGAGCTTAGATATTTGGCATTAAGCATCCTCTTGTGAAACTCTACAAAGATTGTTCAAATTATTTCCCAGGGGTCTAAATTGGCCCCGCCCCAGGGGTCACTTCATTTTATATAGACTTGTATAGGAAAAACTTTAAAAATCTTCTTGTCTGAAACCACAAGGCCTAGAGCTTAGATATATGGCATTTAGCATCCTCTAGTGGAACTCTACAAAGATTGTTCAAATTATTTCCCAGGGGTCTAAATTGGCCCCGCCCCAGGGGTCACTTCATTTTATATAGACTTGTATAGGAAAAACTTTTAAAATCTTCTTGTCTGAAACCACAAGGCCTAGAGCTTAGATATTTGGCATTAAGCATCCTCTTGTGAAACTCTACAAAGATTGTTCAAATTATTTCCCAGGGGTCTAAATTGGCCCCGCCCCAGGGGTCACTTCATTTTATATAGACTTGTATAGGAAAAACTTTAAAAATCTTCTTGTCTGAAACCACAAGGCCTAGAGCTTAGATATTTGGCATTTAGCACCCTCTAGTGGAAATCTTCAAAGATTGTTCAAATGATTTCCCTGGGGTCAAAATTGGCCCTGCCCCAGGGTTCACTTTATTTTATATAGACTGATATAGGAAAAACTTTAAAAATCTTCTTGTCTGAAACCACAAGCTGAGAGTACTTTTGTACTCAGGTGAGCGATATAAGGGCCATCATGGCCCTCTTGTTCTTCATTAGTGAGCTCTCTGATATTGCAATTTTTTAAAAAGATTGTTAAGGTTACAATCCACTACTTCTTGGTAACTGTACAATGTTTTGTAATGATTCATAGTTTCTAATAATATGTCTTCTTGATTCTGTAAAAATGTACCTGTTTTTGAAAAAAGACCATTCATATGTTTTGAAACAAAATTTCTACTTTCTAAATTACAAAAATATTTTGAGGGCTTTTCTCCTTCTAGAATCCATTTTGCCCGTGATCTGATAAAAGAGCCCTCTAATTTTTTCTTCCGAATATCTAATAATTTATTTTTCTTTTCCTGTATAATTGGTGAATCAATACAAACATTAGAATTTTCTAAAACTTCTATTTCTTTTATCAAATTTTGTTCTTTTTTGTCTTCCTGTTGTTTTTTTTTAAAAGATGATGATACTATTGTTTTTCCTCTTATTTCCATCAAAAGGGTTTCGAAAAATAATTGGTCATTTATATTAAATTTAATGTCGTGATCCAAAATATTATTGATATTATCTTGATTTTCTGAACGATAACGTACTTTTAATTCTTTAATTAATTGTTTTATTTGATTAACATATGTTATGTTTTTAAGTAGATTATTGTTAAATTTCCAATAAGAGTTACCTTTTTGAAATCTACCTCGTTGTAAACTTAAAACAATTAGAGAGTGGTCTGTTCTATAACCTGGTAATATATGTACATTATCAATATCAGTAAAAAGTGTTCCTGTTATCAAAAAGAAGTCAAGTCTAGCTTTTTTGTTGGATTCTTTCGAAACCATGTATATTGCTTTTGTTCTATATGCATTTCTCTCCAACAATCTATCAAGTCAAACCCCATTATCATTTGTAAAACTGTGTCTCTTGCTTCCGGATTATTTATATGTAGGTAATTAAAGTAATCTTTATTTGGATCAATCACCAAGTTAAAGTCTCCAGCCAATACACACTCATTTTCAATTATGGCCAATTTATTTTTCAAATTATTATAAAAATGTGGATCATCTTGATTCGGTCCATAAATATTAAAGAGTGAAAGATCTTTACCATTGACTTTACAGTGAAGATTAATTAAATTTCCAGCATCATCTCTTTCAATACTTTTAAGATTAAAATCAAAATTATTGTTTTTAAAAATAGCTACGCCCCTTGATTGACTATTTAAATTATTAAAATAGCATTCATAACCCCACTGGGTACGTATATAATTTATTTCTTTATTCGTAAAATGTGTATCCTGCAGGAAATTTGTAGGACTTAGATCATGGGTGGGTCCCTTATCGTGGGCCGATTCCCAAATCGTGGGCCGATTGCAAAATTTTCATTTATTCAGAATATAAGACCGATCAAAAATAAAAACACATATAACCATGTAAACATAGAATGGTTTAATCATTTGAATCATCAAACAATATATAATTATGCCTGTTTTAATTGGTATCTGTTCACCTCATGAACAGATCCGTCTACAGCATCTGTGACGGTGTAAATTTTTCCGGCGTTTGTTTGTTGGTAGCCAACGCACCGTCCTGGCCGAAAAAAATCCAGACTTGAAATAACTAGTCCCTGTGGCAAGAGAAGGATTTAGTCTGTAATATAGGTGTTCGCCTACGTTCGGGTAGAAGGAGACGTCCTCTTTCAGCGACTGGCTGAACTGTTCTAGCGGATACATTATAATATGTTAATCGCGCACTTCCACACTTGTCTGCCTCTGTCGTTTCTGTTCCTAAAGGAAGCAAAAGTAAGAAAACAAATTGAGTGAAATGCAATAATCTATACAGTAATTTACAACTGAGTGGACTACACATACGATCGCAAGCATCGCCGCAGCAACGTAGAGACATGCCAGTCGAGGCGTTCGGATTGCATCGATCGTGGAAGAACGGCGCGCACTTGTAATGCCGTCCCTCAGTGTTCAGAAATGAGCGAAATTGGTCACCATACGACCCACTGGATCTCCGTGTCGTGCACAGACACCACAGTGCGAACGATATGTTTGTCAGTTATGCATGCAGGAAGATTGTACGGCGTTCACTGAGATGTCTACAGATCTTGTACAGATTGTTATTTCATTTAACTGCACTTTAAATCATACTCTCATTTTCTCTTCGTTTTGGCTGTGTGAGGAGGATGTGTCATTCTGAATATCGCAATTCCTCATATGCATACTTCACTTTTTACAATGTAAGAATCTGCCACGGACAAATGCAGACGATCGTAATCACTACCATCGGTTCATGCCTGAGCTGCACTATGCACACGATGGCCTTCATCAAACCGTTAGGGCGGTGTGACCGCCGTGAAAGTGCACCGTAGTAGCGCAGACAATCGCCAACAAAAACTCCGTATGACCGCTATATACATGTAATAATTTCACATGGATTCCCTTTTTTCCAGTTTCCGAGTTTTGAATACTTACAGGCTCGTCAGTTCCTCTTCAAAAATGATACCCAAAATGCCTTCTGTACGACTGTTAATAATATTCGCTTACATTGGGCTGTGAATAGAGAAAATTGTTTGCATTGATCTACTGATATATGATTATATAACGCCGTAATAAATGTTCAGATTACGATGAAAATTATATTCATTTTTTGACAGTGAAACTTACCTTTGTAGTTAGGTAAAGCGTTTTTTACCTCTAAATTATTTCTATAAAATTATGTGACGTATGTTGTTTTCATGCAAAGACATGTCCATAAAATAGATTGTATATATTTGCGTTGATAAATGCCAACAAATATCACATCCAGACCGGCTATAAAGCAACGTACCCAGTCAACAAACAACTTTCCAAAAATGGTTTAAACTTGCACACATTTTAAACAATATTAAAAAAGCACACGAAGTACTTCTATTAATATTTACTAATGATCAACGTGTACATACTGCAAAAACAAATGGTTTTGGGCCAGGAAAGTGCTGGCTGAAGAGATCCGGCATTGGCGGTTCCTCCAATGTACTCTGAAAATTTTAAAACGAAACTTTAGAAATAGCTTTTACGGCAAAATAAGCATGCAAAATGTAATTAAATGTTAGTGAAATTAAAAGCTTGAATTTCCTTTTAAGTACATGGGATCAATGATACTGATATCTGGGCACGTCAGGAGAAAAGTTGTTTTTGGAATAAGCCTAATTATCAAAGGTAAATATAAATACAGCGTATATGCTTTGACGTGACTGAAATACGAGTAAGATACGGTGTGTGAATTATCAATGTTAGAATTAATGAGGTTGAACTGTACTTTAAAGTTAAAATTAATTGGCATTTTTATATCACTAAAGTTGATTTTGTTTGCAACATCATGCTAGTAGCTTAAAAGCGGAAAGTTGATTGGATGGGAGACTGACTACAACACTCTGGCGAACCAATCGGCTTTCGACATACGATGTAAACTGATATTTCGCTACATGAATAGTTGTCTTTCTACTTTTAAAACTAATTTGTATCATGAAATAAAAACAATAGCATATTGCACGGAAAGTACCTGTGTGTTGAACAGTGTATGAATAGACTCCCGAACAGCTGGAATTTTCATGCGTCTTAGGCTTTCGAATATCGAGTCAGGTCGCCTGTGATCTATAAGGTTTATCAGGTGATTTTTTTTTAAATACGGCAGACTAACTTTTCCTTCCTTAAGCATCTCCTGTGGTGAGAACAAATTAAAATGTATTTATAAGTATATGAATGTTAGTGAAATGATGACGGATAGCTTAAGTTGTCAATTTATGAAATAGGTTTTGTGAGGGCATATCTTTTATTGCGATTTGGTATATAAAACTATAAATCTTAACTAATATAGATTGATTTTTATTTTAAAAAAAATAACTATACAAACCAAAACAAATGTTTAATAACGAAAACAAACCTGTGACGAGTGGTATTGTCCAGGGAATGCCATCATAGTAACGACTTCTCGCCATCGTAAAATAGGATTCCAAAATGTTATAGGTGTTCTTCTCTGGCAAATTTAGTTGCATTGAAATCCTTTTTGGGCCCCATTTCGGAGTATGGATTTTAGTTTTGCAACGTTGAATATTATGTTCCGCCCAAAACCACTCTGGAATCGGGTCTTTAGATTGTTTTTAACTAGTGAAAACCCTATGTCGTCAATAAGCGCCGAGTCCATGTTTTGTTGTGTTTTAGTTATTTTGACGTCGCGTCGACATCGGTTTCCCGCTCTTGAGACGTTGTATTTTGACGCCAATTGGACGTCATTCTCAATCGGCCTACGATTTGAGATGTTTACGGCCCACGATCTGCGAACGGCCCGCGATTTGGAAATCGGCTCACGATTTGGGACCGGCCCACGATCTGAGTCCTACAAATATATATTGGCGTTTTTTTTTCTAAGATAATCAAGGACATCTTTACGTTTTTGTTTGTCTCCCAAACCTTGTACATTCATTGAGGCAATTTTAAATGTATCTATTGTAACAGTATCTGGTAGTACAGAGTTGTCTACCTTATCACATATAAGAAGCTGTGCATGCCTTATCACATAGTCAGTTAGTACCCACACTCTTAGAATAAAGATATATATTAAATCGTAGTTAGAACACAATCTGTAGTTCTTATCATTATCTCCACATCATAGAGACATAGTAACATAACATGGTGTCAGAATAAAGGAGTTATTGAACTCACAACAACTTTGACTCACAACAACAGAGATGATTTTAATTTTAATATAGTAAATTTTCCGTTTCTAGACGGCGATGTTCCTCGTGCAACTTCTTACGGGGTTTATATCTCACAGCGTGTTCGCTTTTCAAGAGCTTGCAACGATGTGAATGATTTCAATGAACGTAATCTATGCATTACAGAAAAACTTTTAAAACAAGGTTATCGGTATCACAAATTAAGGAAAACCTTTTGCAAGTTTTATCGCCGATATCCAGATCTAATTCATAAATACAGCTGCAGTTTAAAATCACTATTGCAACAAGGAATTTCACAGCCAGTTTTTTATGGAGATTTAATTTATAAACTTAAGAAGATAAAAGGCGATGTTAATTTCTCCCGGTTATTCGTAAAAACCATCTGTAAATTTAAAAAGAAAGGTTACCAACATGATATTTTACAGCGCTCTGCAGGCCTGGTGATTAACCCATCTACAGTTGATCATTATGCTTACCTCTTTGGTTGCACGACGGTGGCAGGTGTAAGAGTTTATGAAAGTTTATAGGGAAATCTTTTTCTTAAAAGAACCTAAAAGCTCGATTTGTTTCTTTTATCCCTGTCATCGTGTTCTTGCTGATTTTACTCCAGGTGCTCTGGTCTCGGAAAGATCATTGAGTACCCGCCCTTTGGCTTTGCAATGCTATTAAATTCTTATGTTTATATGTTTGTATGCGTTTGCATGCAACTTTGTTGAGCTGATGGGTGGGTTGGAGTTATTTCACCAAGACAATTTGTACTTGTTTTGTGATACGAGAACCTGTTGGGGCAAGTGTGAGGTTGGTGCACCCTAGAACCTGGTTTAAACCCCCAGTGGCAATTTGTTTTGCCACTGACCGTTCCAAGGCGGTATCCCCAAAGGTTCTCTTGTTTATTAATTGTTTGTGGCGTCCTATTTGAATTGACATACATATATAAAACATGCGCTCTCTCTATCTTCCTCTCTTCTTTTTCGCTGCGTGGGGAGGCTGTGTTTTTTGAGTGTGGCGATTCCTGATATGCATATGTTGCTTTTTTTGGAATTTATTGTGTGAATTTGAACATTCAAGGTAGAGGATTTTTAATATAAGTGCTGAATTTCATATTTCACAATGGATTTACATGGTGTACCCACACCATCAATGAACTGGTCAAGTTCAAACCTTCCTGAGGCCTGGAGAAAGTTTCAAGAACATTGTGATTTGATCTTTAATGGTCCACTAGAAGGGAAGGAAGAGAGTGTGAAGATAACTTATTTGTTACTATGGATGGGAGAACAAGGACGTGATATATATGGGACACTTGGGTTGTCAGCCGATCAGAGGAAGACACTTGACACAATTTACCAAGCAGTCAAAAGTCACCTTCAACATAAAGTGAATCACATATTTTCGAGATATAAGTTCAACAATGAAATTCAAAATGAACAATCATTTGAACAATTTCTCACCAAGCTACGTCTTCTAGCAGTTGATTGCAATTTCGCAGACAAAGATGAAATGATTAGAGATAGACTAGTATTTGGCGTGAAATCACAGAAAATCAGATAAAAGCTTATAAACGAAGGTGACAAATTAACATTAGACAGAGCAATTCAAATTTGTCAGTCTTTTGAATATGCTCAGGAGCAGCTGCGAGAAATGAACCAAGCAGCTAGTTCAGTAAATGCTGTTCAGCGGCGAGGATCAAAACCGCAACAGAGGAAGAAGAATACTGGTCACAACACCTCAGGCCACTCTGGTCATAACACCTCAGACCAGGGCAAGAATAGGGCTTCAAAACGCACAGAAACAGAGGCAAACGGCAGCATTCATCGGGATGACAGAAACTGTCAGAAATGTGGAAAACCACATAACAAGGCAAAGCTCTGCACAGCAAAAGGAAAGCAGTGTTTTAAGTGCAAACGATGGAACCACTTTGGATTTCTGTGCAAATCGAGTGTGAATGAAATTCAAAGTGAGGATGTTGGAAATTCAAATCAGGATAATATTTTCATTGATAGTGTAGAATCAAGGGTTACAAATGGGCAGGTTTTTGCAGATTTTGAGGTAGGTCCTTCTAAGACATATGTCAAATTCAAAATTGATACAGGGAGCCAAGCCAATATTTTACCATATAGGGTATTTCAGAGTCTAAGGGTCCAGTCTGTTCTGGAGAAGTCTAGGACAAAGTTGTCAGCTTACAACGGAAATGAGCTAAATTTGAAGGGATGCATTACGCTTCGAAGTATTCACCCTGGGACTGGTCAAGTAAGAAATGTACGGTATCATGTGGTAGATACTAGGTCTACACAATTACTTGGACATCAATCATGTATTGATGTTGGCTTGATTGAGTTCACTTATTCAGTAGAGTCTGAATCTCCTCAAACACCTCTGAGTAAGCCGTATATTTTAGAGGAGTATTCCGACGTCTTTAAAGAAATAGGGCTATTTCCAGGGGAGTGTTCAATTCACGTAGACCGCTCAGTTACACCTGTGGTACATCCACCCAGGAGAGTCCCTGTAGCTCTACATGCAAAGGTCAAAGATGAGCTGGCCCGTATGGAGACATTAGGTGTCATTACCAAAGTAAGTGAGCCAACACAATGGGTTAACTCTATGGTCGTTGCCGAGAAAAGCAACGGTAATATTAGGATATGTCTTGATCCCCCGGACCTAAATAGAGCTATCCAGCGCCCCCATTACCCTATGAGAACTATAGATGATATCCTGCCACAGCTCAATGGCGCCAAGTTTTTCACAAAATTGGACGCTAGATCGGGATATTGGGCCTTGAAGCTTGATGAGGACGCTTCATTCCTTACAACTTTCAACATAATGTATGGTCGGTACCGTTATCTTCGATTACCATTTGGTTTGGTATGTAGTGGAGATTTATTCATGCAGAAAATTGATGAATGCTATGAAGGTTTAAACGGTATAGTCCAGATTGTAGATGACCTTCTGGTCTATGGTCAAACAATGGTGGAGCATGATGAGAATCTCAGGACAGTCTTACAAAGGTCACGAGAGAAGGGTGTTTGCTTTAACGAGGATAAGCTCGTAGTAGGAGTATCTGAAGTGGAGTACTTTGGTCACTTGTTAACTTCAGAGGGACTCAAACCCGACCCAGCCAAGGTCAAAGCAATCACAGAAATGCAACCCCCAACCAATAAGGCTGAGCTCGAAACCTTATTCGGTATGATCAATTATCTGTCACGTTTTGCACCGAATCTTTCCGAGGTTACCGCCCCCATGCGACAGTTAATGTCAAAAGATATTGAATTTTGCTCGGAAAAGCCCCAAAGTGATGCATTTCAAAAAGTTAAAGAGATCATCACTCAACCAGGTCAAGTATTATCATATTATGATCACAAGAAACCCCTTATCTTGCAAGTTGATGCTAGTAAACATGGGCTTGGAGCTACTCTCTTGCAGGAGGGCAGGCCTATAGCATATGCATCAAAGTCTTTAACCAAATCAGAGGTTAACTATGCACAGATCGAAAAGGAAATGTATGCCATTCTTTTCGGGTGCAGGAGGTTTCACCATTTCGTGTATGGGCGAAAAGTTGATGTGCAAACTGATCATTTGCCATTAATATCTATTTTCAAGAAACCCCTCAGTTCCGCCCCTGCACGACTGCAACGCATGCTTCTCCAGTTGCAGAGATATGATATCTATCCCAAGCACTACCCAGGCAAGCAAATCCCAGTTGCAGATACATTAAGTAGGAATCACCTTAATGACACATTCCCAGAGTTATCTGAGGGAATGGATTTGCAAGTCCACATGGTTATCTCCAGTTTACCTGTCTCTGACAGAAAATTACAAGAAATCAAAACCTCGACTGATCAAGATGATCAGTTAGTCTTGTTGAAAAAGATTATACTTAGGGGTTGGCCGATCAGTTAGTCTTGTTGAAAAAGATTATACTTAGGGGTTGGCCAGAAGCCAGACATCAATGTCCGTCCCAGATTTTGGCTAACTGGAACTATAGAGATGAATTAACCAGTATTGATGGGTTAATCATGAAGGGCAGTAAAATCATAATACCAAAGGCAATTAGGTCAAAAATGCTGGAATTAGTTCATTCAGGTCATATGGGTGTAGAGAAATGTCTAAGTAGAGCACGTGATGTTATGTTTTGGCCAGGAATTTCAGCTGACATAACCACAATATTGCTTAACTGTAACATCTGTTTGACACACCGTAATTCCAATCCCAAAGAACCATTAATTCCCACTGAGATCCCTGAATACCCATGGCAAATTATAGGCACTGATTTATTCACCTGGGAAAACAAGAACTACTTAATAGTTGTTGATTATTACAGTAGATACTTTGAGGTCAAAGAACTCCCAAACATGAGAAGTGCCACAGTCATTAACAGGATGAAAGGCATAATGGCCAGATGGGGTATTTGTGAGAAGGTTGTCTCTGATGGTGGTCCTTGTTACAAGTCACAAGAATTTGCTGATTTAGCAAGGGAATGGGATTTTAAGCATCACACAATCAGTCCCTATCATAATCAGACAAATGGGTTGGCAGAGAAATATGTCTCCATATGTAAGAAAATCTTAACAAAAGCCAAAGAAGACAAAAAAGATCCCCTCATAGGTATCCTAGAATACAGGAACTCACCTTTAAAGTAAGTTTTTTTCCCAGCTCAATTAAGTATGGGCAGGCAGTTGCGATCTATTCTTCCAACAACTGCAGAAAATCTGAAACCTAAAACAATTCCATCTCATTTGGTTATGGAAAGTGTTAGGCAAGAAAAAATGAAGGGAAAAGGCTATTATGATAGGCAGTCCAAACCCCTAGAACCCCTTCAGATAGGTCAATCTGCCAGGATACAACAGTCTGACAAAACATGGCAGCCAGCTGTTGTTGCTGACAAGCATGATGAAAGATCATACTCTGTTCAAACACCTGATGGTGTAATATACAGACTTAATAGAAGAGATTTGCTGAAAACTAATGAGTCCATTCAGAACAATGAGCCCTTAGATCCTGAAATACCATCTTTGTTAAATGAACAGGAAACAGCTTTGGAGTCTGAAATCAAAGAGCAAATTACTTCACAAGTACCTGCAACATCCTCCCCAAGCCCAAATTTAAATCATTATGTGACAAGATCAGGAAGATCTGTGAAACCAAAGGTGATTCTATCAATGTAGCTCTAATTGTGCTGTCAATCAAAATGGACATTACAGGAGTAATAACTACCACAGCACCTTGATAGTAATAAAAGTGCCTCATTAATTAAGTAATCCTATAATATAATACTTGCAAGTGTTATCTAAAGGTGTTTACATTAGTTCCACCTAGTTAAGATGAAGGAACTGTGAATCCTGAGAAACCACACAATTAACATTTGGTTTAATCAATTAGAATATTTTTTATATATGTAATAATATAAATTATGTTTGTTTTTTTTAAAGAAGGGAGATGTAACAGTATCTGGTAGTACAGAGTTGTCTACCTTATCACATATAAGAAGCTGTGCATGCCTTATCACATAGTCAGTTAGTACCCACACTCTTAGAATAAAGATATATATTAAATCGTAGTTAGAACACAATCTGTAGTTCTTATCATTATCTCCACATCATAGAGACATAGTAACATAACATCTATCATATTACTTATATTTATAAAACAACAAACATAGATTCCACCTCATACTCATAGACACCAGAAAACTCTCAAACCACAAAAATATCTGTCTCAAACACTTTTGACTTAGAAAAAAGAACATTAGGAAAGGGAACCTGTATAACATTAAGCCATAAAGACCTTGGAGGAGAATTACAGGAATAATGAGCAAAATTGATTCACTTTGCAAATCACACTCAGTTGCAAGACTTAGTGTTTATAACTATTAATTAAGTGCACATATGTAATTAACAGGAAATAAGAAAACCATTTAAATAGCTTCACATCATTTAAGTATTTGCCAATAACAGAGGGCTTGTTTTTCACCGACAGGGGATAGGCACAAACTAAGTAATATAGACAAAATACATGTACACAAAGTGTATTCCGTAAAATGTAATACAAAAGAAGATTTTGTTAAAAGGCTTAATAGTTTTAAAACTATGAAACTAACTATAACGAAAGTTGCCATTAAATTACCCTTTTAAAAGAATGAAAAATAAGCCCTACAGTCACTGGCATTAACAAAAATATCTGTATATGAATATGATATTGCTATGCAGGCCACTCAATTGTAATGTATAAATTTAAATCAAAATCCAGGTCCGTGGGCCTGTTTCTTGATACATAATCCTCGCAACTCTGGCCATAGATCTGGACAATGATGCTGTACTAAGTTTAACTTACACAACTCCAATAAATCCACAAGAAAAAAAAATAAAGCAAAATTAAGAAGTCCATTTGTATAGCTTCACATCACCCATTCTTTGGTTTAATTGGTATGAAAGTTCCAAAATTATGGTAACATCGTCAATGGTCGTGAGTATACGATAACACAGCAGACAGTCAGTTCACATCTTTAGGTAGATCACTGCAAAAGAGAAACACTAGTCTAATGTACACTATTTTTATTTTCAATGACAAAATATCTGTTCAATAAAAGCCAGATTACTTTACTAGATTTTTTCGAGTGTCTTTGCAAAAACATGTCAGACAGACAGTTCACATCTTTAGGTAGATCACTGCAGAAAAGAAACACTAGTCTAATGACTAATGTACACTATTTTCATCTTCAATGAAAAAATAAAAGCCATATTACTTTGTCTTTGCAAAACATGTCCAACGAGCAGTCCACGAGATAGTACTCATATAAGACAAGACCAAGAAGCAAAATTATATAGTTAAATTTGGTTATAAATACCTGGAAAATTAAATAATCATGTGTTATTTTGTTTTGTTTTTATACCGGAAATGTGCAACCTTGAAGAATATTGGCCGCTTACAACACTAAAAATAATAAGGGTGTCCATAAACTGCTGACCAAACACTGCTGACCATGCTGACCAAAGACCAAAGTCTGCAGACCAAAAGTCCCTAATCGGCTGACCAGATATTGCTGACCACTAATAATTTGCCCTTGGGGATTAGGTGTCAAAAGGGATTTATTCACATATTTCAATATATTTGGTGTTGCTATGTTAATTAATCTGTAAATATTATATCGTGAGGATAATCATTCACAATTTTTATAACAAAAATACCTTATTAACTAAAATTAACAACCTTACATTTAAACTTAAATGTTAAAGTTACCAAATATTCAAGCTGATAAAAGTATATTTAGTGAGTAAAATCACATAAAACTAAATCAAATAATTATTTTGTTTAAATATAATAATGGTCAATAATACTTAATTAATCTTTGCTGAGTATGCCAAATTTTAACTTTAATGTAGAAATCAAAGGAAAAATAAATTGTCAGAAATATTAATTATTATTTTTAAAATATAATTTAATATTATAATTTGTTATTAAAATTGTTGGTTTGAATTTAAATAAATGGTTATTAACAACATTATCATTATAGTACCATATTACATCATTATGTCAGAATTGTTTGAAATCTCTGGTATTTACAGCCGCTTGTAATGAAATATTAAAAACAGTTCTTTTTGATTGAAGTATGTTATATTACCTTGCATTTGAGTAATATTCACTACAGACATGGGGCGAATTATTTTTAAAAGTAATGCATTAAATTAGCATTATTTCAAAAAGTAATGCATTAAATTAAGCATTATTTTATTCACAAGTGCACTTACAATAAATAAATAGTCAACTGCCAATATATGCACAAACGTGATCATCTTCCAAAAAAAATCACCATAAAGTTTAATATACAAAGTATCAATCTGAAAGTTTGAAGATCTAAAGTGACACCTCAAGAACTTAAACAAAATTATTCTTAGTACATATAGGTTAGTACAGGTTTAGCTTTTTAACACTTTTGTTATCTTTGATTTATTGCTGTTTTCACACATTTAGAGTGTTGTATTGACAATGGACTACACTGCCAAATTGTCCAATTAAATAATTATGTCACCTGCATCTGCATAAAATGCTGATTTCCTGAAATCTGACATAGCCTTTAATATTTTTACAATGACACTGAATCAGTAACTTGAATCAATGGTTAAAAAATAACTTCATTTGAGTGTGAAAGTAAGTTTTGTGCATATCTGAAGGTTTAAGTTGATTTTGATGTTATCTTATTTCAGAACAATATTTTTGGTATTTTCCCTGAACTCCAAATTTCTATCACAAATATTTTCAGGAATATTTAAGTGTTTGACAATTAGTGGGAAGTATATTGTCCCAATGAATGTGTACAGTGAAATGATTTAAAAGTGCTATTTTGTTGATAGATCTTTAAAGACTAATGGCTATTGATTTCATAAATTTAGCATTTTCTTAAAACAACTAAGCTTAAGAACTCATTGCTTAATCATAATTTTTCTAAACTTTACAACATTCTGATGAAAAGGCTTCACTTAAAGTCTGTATCTTGTTTTACTAACAGTGAACACATATCAAAATACTCACTGTCATATTCATGATTTTCTCTTGCTATAAATAAGATAATGTTATAGACTATTAACATATTAAATATTTAGAGCATCTTTGCATCTACATGTAAAAGTTACTGTTAATATAAATACTAATTAATAAAATGAATCACCAAAATCCAATTAATGCCAAATAATGCTAAGCATTACAGCATTTTGGCATAGGTAATGCATTAAATTAGCATTATAATAATGCTTAATCTGTTGCATTAATCATTACTTAGCATTACTGACAAAAAGTAATACATTATTAATGCATTAGCAATAAAATTTAATTCGCCCCATGTCTGATTCACTAACGGTTATCAATCTTAAATGTATGTACTTGAAATCAGAATAATCATTTAAAAGAATCAATAGAACATAGTATTAAGATTCTACAGTGTCCTTTGGTGTTTAAAATGCATGTTAGTAGACATATATCAAATTACTACAGATCAATTAATTAAAAGCTGTGTATCTTTTCAGATTTTATAGAAACTTTGTTTTTTTTTAGATTACACAGCCATGCAGGCCTGCCAAATCCCTGTATTTTTTTAGATTACACAGCCATGGTTCACAAAATACTTAAAAAAAGATATTATTATATAATGCTTTTAAGTATTTTATTTAAGCCTTTTTGATCAAATTAGAAGTAAAAAAAAAAACTTACAGTAACTGAAAATCTCACATTTATACTAAACTTGGTGCAGCTTACAAATGAAGTGAATAATTTAATGTAATTGACAAGTTTGACAAGTACGCGTAATAAATTTCTGTTTTTTTTTTGTTTTTTTTTTATTTTTGTTGGGTTTTTTTTTGGGGGGGGGGGGGTGTGGACAAAATAAAAGTCGTTTAAACTTTACATTAAACAAATTTAATCTTTTTTCGTAGTTTAAAAATAAAATTCTTTAAAACAAAAACTATTTATTCATAAACCAACATGGTGACATATGTTATTCTACATTTATTTTAAATAAATTTTAATTTTGATTTTAATAAAATTATATTGTTTAGAACTGGGAAAATGTTTAATTTCCAGTAAAAATGCAAGGGTGTATTTATTTTATTATACATGTTATATTTTATTTACTTTGAAACAAAAATTTAGAAAAATCACTACGATGTGAATCATGTAAATCCTAATAAGAAACATATAAGTGGTAAATACTGAATAATGTTTGTTCATATCAAACATACAGACATATCACAAATTAAGAAGTGTATAAAATAGGGAAGTGGTAGAACTTTTAATCATAATATTTAGAATAGTACCGGTATTTATTATAAATGCATGTAATAGGTATAATTGTTCCT
Source organism: Corbicula japonica (assembly GCA_038501625.1). Classification (NCBI taxonomy): domain Eukaryota; kingdom Metazoa; phylum Mollusca; class Bivalvia; order Venerida; family Cyrenidae; genus Corbicula; species Corbicula japonica. The sequence goes on from JAZAYU010001005.1 coordinate 81,666, forward strand.
ATATTCAAAGGAGGAGATCTGGAAGATCCTAAAAACTATAGAGGTATCACACTTATTAAAGTTATTAGTAAAATCTACTCACAGGTTTTACTTAACAGAATTACTAAATGGTCAATAGACAACGAACAAATTATCAATAATCAGTTTGGCTTTCAAAAGGGAAAATCAACAACAGACTGCATATTTCTTTTACACTCTATTATTACCAAAAGTCTTAATACAAATAAAAAACTATATTGTGCCTTCGTCGACTACGAAAAATGTTTTGATAAAATTAATCGTGCTCTTTTATGGCAAAAATTAATTAATCAAAGAATTAGTTCAAAAATGGTTATTGCATTACAAGCCATGTATAGCGTTGTCAAACAATGTGTCTTATATGAAGGTACTAAGTCAGACTTCTTCACATCAAATATCGGTGTAAAACAGGGTAATAAAGAGTTATTTTCTCACTGGTGTTGAAGTAACTGTCCACCAACATATGCACACCATCGTTTGGGGTGGCTTTCAAAGTTCCCTTTTCATCTATTTCATGTAAATGAAGTGAAACTTAGCTGTAAACACATTTTCTTAATACAATTTTGTCATTATCTAGACATAATATTATTTTTATTAGAATTTATACCTGTTAATGTTAAATCACAAATAATATTATCATCATGTTTATAACTGTGACAATTTTCCTAATAGTCGCGCTTAGAAATACTATTTCACAGTTTAACAAATTTATCCGATTTTGTCTCATCATACAGGAGTATCATTACAAGCTTATTTATCAATTATAATTTAATGATCTAATAGAGTAAAAGATATTTGACTTGCCAGCGTTATGTACATGACATTTGTATAGGTTTAAATAAAATAAATCACCCCTGTTCTGTTTACCTATTTCTTTTTTATAAATGATTTAATAATGTTGTAATTTGTCTGTTGATGAATGTAGCTTGTATTCTACAATAAATGAAGAAGTTACTATCATTAGTTTTGACATGTACACCATTTGAGTTGAATATATTTTTGAACTAATATATATTGCTAGAAAGTAAATATTGCATAATTTATTTGAAATATTTTGATGAACTGTATTTGTTTGCATGAAATGAGGTATGTCATACTCTTATAATTCTGTGTTGTAAATGTATAGGTACAGATAATGTCAATACTAAATAAATCAAAATAACTGTTTAATTCATATTCATGAAATTCTTTTCTCTACATAAATATCCACTTTGTTACATGATGTTCATCATTTCATATAAACAATAAATAACTTGAATAAATGAACTCTGTTTTATCATGTATAGTTATACAGTTGCATGCTATGAATTCAAATAAATAATGAATTAAATTATTGGACAAACATATTGTCTTTAATATTTGTCTTATGGTACACTAAATCCAAAGATCATTATCAATAAATCCCCTTTTGACACTTAATCCCCAAGGGCAAATTAATAGTTCTGACTCTTCCTTGGATGTATCTTAAAGACCATAAATCCTTACATTATTTGCCCTGGAATATTGCTCATGTTCATTTAACACAAACTCGTGGTGTTTTATTTGTTTTTCTCTCTCCAAAAGTTGTTCTTTAAGCATTCTATTCTGTGATTCCAGACTACCAGATTTAACTTTCAATTTATCAAGTTCAAATTGTATCCCTTTATTTTCGTTTTTCAGATCATTCATCTCGTTAGCAGACTCCAACAGCTTTGCTTTGATGTTTTGCAACTGCTCCTTCACTTTGTATAAATCGCTCCTTATGTCATTACGTAAATCAGTTTTCATTTTTTCAAGCTTCTCACTCATGAAAGTTTCCGAAACTAAATTTTATATACTCTGTTCTATGTAATCTTTAGATGCTATCTGTCTCATCTTCTTGTCAAATTCATTTATCACGGCGATTAAGTCCCGTATATTAGGCTCCGTACTTTTGGCCATCTGCGAGAGCATTTTGTCTATTTTTGTCTGTTTGTCACTTTTTTCTGGTTTTTCTGCACAATCCATTCCTGATTCATTTTCTGAGATGTCTTCTTTATCGTCTTTATCATTTTTACCAGCCCTTGCTTTACTTCTGGGCTTTTCACTCCCACTCTCTTTCCCTTGAGTTTTCGGCATTTTACGCTAGCAATTACGATTAACTAAGAGAATTACCACGTTTGTAAAAAATATATCCACAATATCCAATTTAGATATATAAGTATCTCATATAATTATATCCGATAGTTTTACTGTTCACAACACATACCGCTGACCACTGAACACGCGAAACCCGGTTTACGTGGACAATGGCTAAAATGGCTGACTATCCTTTCAATACAAAGTCACAGTTTTCCACTAAAACGACTGTTTTATTCCTCCAAGTTTTCAAACTGAATAATTATCTCACATCCCGTAAACTTATAGTTCCAATTCTGGTATTTTTATATGCATATATGTATGCAAAACAAACGAATATATGTTTTTTTATCAGACAAGAAAAAATTGCGTCTTCCATACACCAACGCAACCTTGACCTTTTATTATTTGGTTTCTTGACAGGGTATGTGAGGATATATTGCCGGTCTTTGGTGTTCCACGGAACACACATGTCACCTAAATTGCATTCGAAAGGGGCTTAACTAAAAATTTTGAAATCTGAGGTATCATTCTTGTTTTCACCAATGGCTATTTGCATGCAGATGATATATAATTATAACAAGCAAATTCGTTGAATTTATATCCCCCGCCGAGTACTGGTTATTACTAACACAACAGCTGAAGTCATAGGGCTTTATTTAGATATTTATCATGGATGGCAAAAAAGGTGAAAAAGAAAACTTCAGATGGTGAAAAGGGTTGGGCAGCTCACCAGAATATAAAAAATGAGACGAAAAGTCTTCAAGTTGTTGAAATGAAGAACGCAGTAGTAAAAATATAGTGCTGTATTTAAAAGAAATCCATGCAGAAGTTGCATAGAAGTAGCATATAAACAAATACTACTATATATGCATAGTGCATAACTTATCAAAGGACCATAACTCTGTGTTAAACAGTCAGACCAGAACAAGACAACAATATGGGCATCATGTCTTGGTATTGATGGTTTCCATAGATTCCTGCTGAGAAATAGCAAGGAAACAAATACTGCTCTACAAACAAAATGCATAGGTTATCAAAGGGCCATAACTCTGTGTTAAAGGATCTGACTGAAAAAAGATGACAGTAGTTGCAGAGAAATAGCGTGGAAACAAATTCTGCTCTATATGCATAAGGTATAAGTTATCAAAGGGCAATAACTCTGTGTTAAACAGTCTGACCGGAACAAGATGACATAATGGGCATCTTGTTTCAGTATTGATGTTTCCCAGAAAGTTTCATTTCAATCCATCGGGAAGTTGCAAAGAAATAGAGTGGAAACAAATACTCCTCTATCATGCATAAGTTATCAAAGGGCAATAACTCTGTGAAACAGTCTGACTGGAACAAGAGGACAATATACACATCTCTTCTTGGTATTGATGGTTCTCAGAAATATTAATTGAAATCCATCCAGTAGTTGCAGAGAAATAGAGGAAAGAATACTGTTCTATAATATGCATATTACATAAGTTATCAAAGGGCCATAACTCTGTGTTAAATAATCTGACAGGAACAACAGCATGATATGCACATTTCCTCTTGGTATAGATGGTTTCAAGAAAGTTTCATTGAAATCCATCCAAAAGTTTCAGAGAAATAGCGCGGAAAAGAATACTGCTCTATATGCATAATGCATAAGTTATCAAAGGGCAATAACTCTGTGTTAAACAGACTGACTGGAACAAGACCATGATATGCGCATCTCTTCTTGGTATTGATGGTTTCCAGAAAGTTTCAATGAAATCCATTCAGTAGTTGCAGAGCAATAGCGTGGAAATGAATACTGCTATATATGCAAAATGCCATAGCTCTGTGTTCAACAGTCTGACTGGAACAAGACGACAATATGCACATCTTCTCTTGGTATTAATGGTTCTCAGAAAGATTCATTGAAATCCATTCAGTTGTTGCAGAGAAATAGCGCGGAAACGAATACTGCTCTATATGCATACTGCATAAGTTATCAAAGGGCAATAACTCTGTGTTAAATGGTCCGACTGAAACAAGACAACGACATGCGCATCTCCTCTTGGTATTGATGGTTCTCAGAAAGATTCATTTAAACCCATCCTCTAGTTACAGAGAAATAGCGCGGGAAAGAATACTGCTCTATATGCATAATGCATAAGTTATCAAAGGGCAATAACTCTGTGTTAAATGATCTCACCGAAACAAGACGACGATATGCGCATCTCTTCTTGGTATAGATGGTTTTCAGCAAGTTTCATTGAAACCTATCCGCTAGTTACAGAGAAATAGCACGGAACAAATACTGCTCTATATGCATAATGCACAAGTTATCAAAGGGCCATAACTCTGTGTTAAATGGTCTGACCGAAACAAGACGAAGATATGCGCATCTCCTCTTTGTATAGATGGTTTTCAGCAAGTTTCATTGAAATCCATTTAGTAGTTGCAGAGAAATAGCGCGGAAACGAATACTGCTCTATATGCATAATTTATCAAAGGGCAATAACTCTGTGTTAAATGGTCTGACAGAAACAAGACAATGACATGCGCATCTCCTCTTGGTATTGATGGTTCTCAGAAAGATTCATTGAAACCCATCCGCTAGTAACAGAAAAATAGCTGGGAAACAAATACTGCTCTATATGCATAATGCATAGGTTATCAAAGGGCCATAACTCTGTATTAAATGGTCTGACCGGAACAAGACGACGATATGCCCATCTCCTCTTAGTATAGATGGTTTTCAGCAAGTTTCATAGAAATCCATTCAGTAGTTGCAGAGAAATAGCGCGGAAACGAATACTGCTCTATATACATAATGCATAGGTCATCAAAGGGCCATAACTCTGTGTTGAATAATCTGACCGGAACAAGACGACGATATGCGCATCTCCTCTAAGTATAGATGGTTTTCAGCAAGTTTCATTGAAATCCATTCAGTAGTTGCAGAGAAATAGCGCGGAAACGAATACTGCTCTATATACATAATGCATAGGTTATCAAAGGGCCATAACTCTGTGTTAAATGGTCTGACCGGAACAAGACGATGATATGCGCATCTCCTCTTGGTACTGATACTTCCCACCGAGTTTCGTTGAAATCCATCCAGTGGTTGCAGAGAAATAGCCCGGGACGAAATTCGGACGGACACCGTGACGACGTGACACCGTGACGACGAGGCGGACGGACAACGCCAAAACAATATCCCCCTCCCGATTTCATCAGCGGGGGATAATTAGTTTCAAATAAAAAAGAAAAGTACTTTCAAATAAATAGGCAACATAAAGCTTAATGTTAAAGTTGCATTTGAATGGGGCATAACTCATAAAATATTTAAACAGGAGTTATCATTCTTGTTGCCACTTGAAGGCGTTGTTCATGAAGATGATATATTCCGAGTATTAAATGAATAGAACAAGAACTTTTAAGTATATTCCACCTTTTCATGTTTAAGTCTCCTTTGAAAGGGGCGAAACTAAAAAAAATTGAAACTGAGAGTAATCATTCTTGTTCACTGACAGCATTGTTCATGATGATGATATATTCCCAGTATTGAATGAATAGGACAAGTAATTTCGAAGTTATATGCACGATTAACTTTCATGTTCAAGTTGCATTTGAAAGGGGCATAACTCAAAAAAAGTCAAACAGGAGTTATCATTCTTGTTGTAACCAATGTTGTTCATGATGATGATATATTCCAAGTATGAAGTGAATAGGATAAGTGCTTTCAAAGTTATAGGCAACATTTTCATGTTAAAGCCGGGTGACTACTGGACGACACCGACGACGACAACGCCGACAGACAATAGGATCCGTATGTGTCTATCTGCTATTGCAGGCGACATAAAAAGTGAAACATGCATATCAGGAATAGCCATACTCAGAAAACACAGAATCCCCATACAGCCAAAAAGCAGAGAAGATGGATGCACAGACAGACAATACTTAACTAGAAGATGTATGCACAGACGGACAATACTTAACTAGAAGACGTATGCACAGACAGACAAAACTTAACTAGAAGACGTATGCACAGACGGACAAAACTTAACTAGAAGACGGATGCAAAGACGGACAAAACTTAATTCCTATGGCCCTCTCCGACTATATGGCTTGGGAGTACCATTACTGATCTGAAACAACTATTTCATTTCAACTCCATTCGGCCTCCATCCTATTCGATGTCTTATTTACCTAACGAAACATAATTTCTGATGATTTTCAGTGTAACAAACTACTTTATGAGGGGCGATTATATTAAATGCCGTACACAATTTTTTGGATTCTGCTAAATGTTTTGATTTGCCACGTCAACATGCACACACGTTTCGCCACGAGTTGTGGCATAATTAGCCTGCCGTCATTCACTGTCATCAACGTGGCTGTTACAACAGCCATTCTACAATGTCATCATATCACGAATCATTTTCATAATTTCTGTGTTTATTAGAACATTTACTTGTGTAAATAGAAGAATCGAATAGTAATTTTTATAGGTTTTTTGGGGGTTGGAAAAAACAGTTGGATTGTTTAAAGTACACTTGAAGCCATTCAGGCTTCCCACACTTTAAACAACCTAACTGTTTTCCATACTAAATGAAAACCCATCAAATACTGATTCAATCTTTAATTAGCTACATTTTATATGTAGGCGTCATTAAAATCATATTTAATTATATAAAATATATAATATTTTATATAATTACCAACAACAATTTCTTTAAATTATCAACAAACTTGCATTAAATTGTAGCCAACCAAAGGACACACTTGAACACAGTTGATTCTGCTTTATTTCACTGTATTCACAACAATTGGCTTTTTTGGCAAACAAATAGTCTTATTGTTACCTTCAGTATTTCAATACTTTAACCCTTTCTCCATAAGTATATGTATGTTTTATAGCTTGTGTGAACAGTGTAGATCCAGATCCACATTTGCTTCCAGGATAGAAATAGCTTTATGAATCAAACAGCCAACAGTCAAGATCCAGATCAGATGACATCAATGTGCTGGCTGATCTGGATTTACAATTTTCACCTATGAATGACAGCCATAAGAGTTATAGTATGTGGTGCTTGAATGGAGCAACATTCAAGTTTTTGTTCAAATACACGAAATAACTCTTTATTATTTATTATCAACATGTGACCACTATATACTGTTTGGTACAACTTTGTCATGCATGTAAACCTTTCTCAAACACAAATAGGAGACTTTCTCAGTGTAAACTTATATATTCATTCTCTCTATACATGTGCTGCAATTTTAATAGTTGAAATGCAACATTACAATAACAACATGTTTTCTTGTTTTAATATCTACATCATCATGTTCTGAATAAAGTGTCAACACTTGGATTTATTAGATCTATGCTGAAGATTGTAAAACTGGGCATTGAAACCAGTCTCAAATCTCACGTATTTGATTGGCTGAAATGGCGACCAGTCAACATTTCTGCCAATCAGATGCTTCATATTTGAGACTGGTTTCCATGCTCAATTTAATGACCTTTGGCACACAACTTCATTATTCCTATTACAGACAAAACTTCATTATTCCTTTTACAGACAAAACTTCATTATTCCTATTACAGACACAACTTCATTATTCCTATTACAGACAAAACTTCATTATTCCTATTACAGACAAAACTTCATTATTCCTATTACAGACAAAACTTCATTATTCCTATTACAGACAAAACTTCATTATTCCTATTACAGACAAAACTTCATTATTCCTATTACAGACAAAATATAAAGATTGATCTGAAAAATGCTACAATTTCAACTCTGATCTGAAACAATTCACAGATAATGCTGACTACCTCTGTAATTGGAGCACTTTCAGGTCGGTCATTAAACAATCTTTACACTCTAAACATAATTTATAAAACCTTAAAATGATATAAAATCTTCAGCTCAAATATTTGTCGCAGTACATTTACATCTAAAGCTGTTTACTGCAATTTTTTCTGAACACATGGCTCAATACAAAACTTTATCATCACTATACTATTCTCTTTACACAATTTGTTCCTATATGATTTAAAGCTAGTTTACTAAAGTCATCAACTCTGAGTTAGTGGTGGAGGTTTTGGTATGACCATGGAAGCGGCTTTCTGTGATATGGCCTGTTTTTCTGAGCCTTTGCTCGTGTAGATTGTTTGATCTTCCTGCCAGATCACCTTCTTGGAATGCGCATTCATTGCGTCCTTCACCTTTTCATCAATCATGGCCTCCGTGAGAACCCCTGACTCTGACGCATATGCTGCTGCCTTAAATACGAAATGTTTATAATGTAGCAAGATGTTAGAAGGAGTGTTGTTTCAAGGTTCTTAACTTACTCTATAGATATTTCTTATAATCATTCAAACTTAAAAGTTAAGTTTTTACTTGGTGTACCAATCAACAATCTATTTGAAACCTTATAAATTTTTAATTAAATTGAGAAATCTGGAATCCCAAATTCTTAATCAGTCAACCCTGTTCCACTGGGTCAGACTTAGTAAATGTATGTTTGGAACTTGACTGATTTTTAACAAAAGTATTGTCACTCTAGACTTACCTGCCAGGCCACACCCAACTTGGAGATTTCTCTACCAGATAAGCCTTCGATTTTGTTGGCTATTTCTGTACATTTCTTATCATAATCAAACTCTGCTACCTTCAGCCTCCTGAAATGTTTTCATCAAATTATGCTAACTAGTACAAATAGTTTTATATTGGTTATATGGTTTAATCAATACTTAAAGACATTGAGAGGGAGAATATTAAAAGTGGAGCCTAAAACACTATTATTAAAAGTAGAATCTGACCAGCATGAAAATAGTGGAATCAGAATTATTTACAGTGGTTGGAACACTGCGAGCAAAATAAGCAGAGGGTTTCAAATGAAGTAGGGAAGTGCAACAAGAAGTAGCTTTACAGTTATTAATATTATTAGTAGCAGCTTTTTGCTCTGAAGTCAGCAGTATTCCAGTGGTAGTTCCCTTGCTTAGGGATTTAGAGATCCCAGATTCAAGCCCCAGTTCGGCTGCTTATTTCCTTGAGCAAGTAATTTTGCCTGCATTGCTTTCATCCACCCAGGTGTATTAATTGGTACTTGTTCAAAACATCAGCCAATGTTTTGTGGCTGCCTTCAGCACCAACTGTGTATGGACTTATATCCAGTGATCGGGGATTAAAATTAATGTGAGTCAGGTAAATATGTTCAATAATTCCAGACTATAAACCCGTATCTTTACCTTCACTTTGTGATATTCCCAAATGTTAGGTGTATTAAGGTTGACTTACCCTCTGGCCTCAAAAGCTGGCTGAAGAACATATTTATCGAAGTACTGGCGAACTAATCTCTGTCGTTCCTGGGCATCTGGTAACTCAAACTCCACCATTTCATCCAATCTATCATTAATTGCCCAATCAAACTGTTCTGGTGTATTACTGGCAAGCACTATCATGAATCTGTCAAACATTAAAACAATTATTAAGGGGCTAATATTAACCCGTTACTCCATATATACGCATTTTACATGTTTGTGACCAGTGTAGAATTGCACAGATCCCATTTTGGTCAGAAATAACCTAACAAATCAAAAAGCAAACAGTTAAGCATCTGATCGGATGGCACAGATGTGCCGGCTGATCTGAATCAAAACTGTTTTCCTTCGTAATAAAGGTGAATCTATGGAGGAAAGGATTGAGTCTAATGCTTGTACAGTTTTTATTATGTAGGAAATGCCAACAGTATTTTTTGACAATATCTTACAAGAAAGTGGCAAGTTTAATAACTGGAAAAACCAATTTATAACTGATTTTTCTACATTAACCCTTTCCTCCATTCATACACATTTTTATGCATGTGTGGCCAGTGTAGATCCAGACCAGCTGGCACATCCATGCCATCTGATCATGATCTGCACTGGTTGCATTTTGGTCAGAAATAACCTAAGGAATAAAAAAATCTAACAGTTTAGATCCTGATCAGAAGGCAAGGATGTGCCTGCTGATCTGGATCTAAACTGTTCGCCCATGCAATAAAGGTGTATCTATGGCCTTAATATAAAAGTGGCCTTAATAGTGGGCTAATTTTTAATTTGTGCTAGAAAATAGTGTTTAATGGTAAATGGGACATCTAGATAGTGATCTTACTATTGATGTAGTCTTAATGAGAGGTTTTAACCATTTTCTAGCACAAATTAAAAATTAGCCCACTATTAAGGCCACTTTTAATGGACCAAAGGTGTTCTTGATAGCGGGTCTTACCAGATATTCATCCAAAATGCAACAAAATAAACCTGAATTCACTACATTGTATAAATATCTTGCACAAGTGTGAGGTGAAAATTGAAAAATCTGTTGCTGTGGGTGAAAAGCTTTTGCAGGGTGTGGCTCTGTTGAGTTCCAGCCAAAACAGATCACCCAAGGTCACAGAAACCTATCCAGGATGCAAGAAATACTAAGTTAACTGTGACAATTACTTTGTTTTTTACCGTAATGTCCAAAGAAATTTTCAACTTGGCGAATCAGGGAATAAGAAAATATAAGTCTCCTTTAACTTAGCAGCCTTTTATACAGATATAAACTATTGATCTTTTATCTAAAGCATTTTTCTTCATAAAAATGTTAGCAAAACAATGTACATAATCTATGTGCTTGTTTATTTCTAAATATTAAGTACAAACTGCCTTTCTGTAATCTGACTTAAGCCTTATTAACCAGAAGCAATTATTATCAGATATCTTACTTGTTTGATTGTTCCCCTGTTCTATATAAAAAGGCATTTAGAGTTGCTCGCATGTCCTCACTGATTAATTCCTACAATGTAAATAAACATTTGTTACTCAATATAAAATTGAGTCAGCACATGAAATATGTATCTACAGTGTTCATCAGGGATTTGCTTGGATTGTCAGGAAAAGGAAAAGTTTTTTTTTCAATTATAGGGAAAGTCATCTAGCATTTCAGCTTTTTGTATGAACATACAGCGAAAAACTTCTCCCTTTCGCTGAGAAGAAGTAGTTCTGCACATTTTGACATTCTGAGACTATTTCTTCCAAGTCTCCCTCTAGCAATGCCCTCTTTGATTTCTAGGTCAGAATAAAAATAAAACTAGAATGTGTCCTCGGACACTGATGCCCCCACTGCTGCAACATAATTTTTTATAACAAAGGGCCATAACTCTGGTAAAAATGGTTGCAGGAAAACATCCTTTCTTTACGATCATCTTCTCATCCTGCTAGATCATCTGTGCAAGTTTGAAAGAAATCCGCCTTATAGTTTAGGAGGAGTTGATGCCACAAGATTTGGGTATGTACGTACGGACTGATGGATGGACGTACGTATGTAAGGACAAGTGCAACTCTATATGCCTCCCACTTTGTGGGGGCATAAAAACAGTAGTGTAGATATTGATAAGACTGCACAGGATGTGCACATAGAAAATAAACAAAATCTATCATGTATAGGGGTTTACTCATAAATTAACAAAAAACATCAGAGTCAAAAGTTAAAATACAACAATATAAATTTAACCACATACCCTGTTTCTTTTTCTTAAAAATGCATCAGCTTCATCTACAAACAACAACACTCTGAAATAGAAGACAAACACAATACAGTTTACTACAGGGTGATATAAAACAATTCTCAGTTTTGAAATAATGTGATTCAATTATAAATATGACAAACAAATTGTCCATAATGTTAAAAAATGTTGCTTTCTTCTGCAATAAAAATTTATTAGCACATTTTCATTTTGTACACACTACTTCCAATTTGCATGAACAATATTAAGTTTACACATACACATTAAACAGAACAATAAAGGGTATTTAGATTTAAAAAAGCTAATCAAAATGAAATACATCCAAAACTGAATCTTTTATTTCAATTTTGATAAGCACTGACTGCCCAATTAACTGTAGTGTTGATTAACTTGTAAATATTTCAATTTTTACTTCAATATTAGATGCCTGTTGGCAACATGTTGAGCCAGCTTTTACATGACCTTTGACCCCTAACTGTGGGAACCTAGGGATTGTGTGCGACACTCCTTCTCATTAAGGTTAACATTCATGCCAAAATATAACATGATTTCTCAATGCATGTTATGGACCGGACAAATACAGACAGACACACTAATAGACTAGTGCACTAACACACATACACTGAAGTGCCTTCAGCTCACCACAAGCGGGCCCGAATAAATGAAAAAGATGTAATTAATATTAAATATACATACCCTTTTCTACTGGTCTGTGCCCAATCGAAGACTTTATGCATTGCACTGACGCCTTCCTTCCCCATTGGGGCTACGTCACCACCAGTCATTATAGCGTAATCCATCCCAGAGTGCTTCGCTAAGTTCTGGAAATTACAAATATATTGCATTTATACTTATACTATTTCAGTTAACTCAATAACTACATCATATCATATCCTTAGTGCAAAAACAGTATAACTCATTATTATTTAAATAGTAATTGTACTGTCCTTGCACTTAAGAGACAATATGTATGTTCTGAGGATGCACAGGCTTTGTCCAAAAGAAATCTCGAGACAGGTCTCAAATCTCAAGCATCTGATTGGCTGAAATGGCAACCAGTCACCATTTCAGCACATCAGATGCTTGAGATTTGCGACTGGTCTCTAATCTTAGTTATCAGTGGTCTCAATAAGAATGGGGATTTCCCCGGCAATTATGACCATGTAACTTGACCCTTCTAGGCTCTCACTAGACTTGCAAATCAGGGTTTTTTTCATAGTTTTACTGAATAATGGAGAATCATGCAGTCGACAGCATTTTTCCCTATATAGTCTATACAGAATGACTTCTTCTATAGCTAGAAGAAGGGAAAAGTCAGGTGTTTTTTTGGGAGAACACTTCTCCCAAATCTCCGTCTAGTGAGAGACCTGCCCTTAAAATAAATTTAAATGAACTTATAAGTAGTACAGATTACTGAATACAACATGAATCGCAATCATTTGATTACGAGGCCACAAATATTCTCAACAGGGGTATTTAAAAACTATTGAATCCCTGATGGAATATGTTACATGTGCATGTACAACAAATTATCGACCTACCTTTGCAAACATGGTTTTACCCGTTCCTGGAGGCCCGTACATTAAAATGTTTCTATAGAAGCCTCTGTTCTTCTTGGTGTGACTAGTTGCTATGGCGATATCTCGTAATCTCTCTTCTAATGATGGCTGAAAGGTTGAGGAATATCATTTATCATTAAATTTACATGTAAACTTGCATATGTTGAATATCGAATAAAAAGTTCGCTATGAAACTTCAACAAAGAATACACATTTATTGAAACATCATAGCTAGTTGTTTTGTCTGTACTGATACTATCTTGTTCCCCCCAGATAATTTAAAATAAGGTGAATATAATCTCTAAAGAACAGAGAATATGGATCCTACATCATCATGCAAACAAATCTAAATACATCTTCATAAACTGTACTTTAAAATAGCTGGTTTTCAAATTTGGGTCAAACTTTTGATGGGATCTGGCCCCAAGATTGTAAAACCAAGAATGGAATCCAGTCTCAAATCTCAAGCATCTGATTGGCTGAAATGGTGACCAGTTGCTTTTTCAGCCAATCAGATGCTTGAGTTTTGAGACTGGTTTCTAATCTCAGTTTTATAATCTTCAGCCGTGGTCTTCACTTTCAGGTAACTATGCGTCAATCAAGTCTCCATTTCAGCCAATCAGATGCCGGAGAATTGAGACTGGTCTCCATTACTAGTTTTTGTGATCATGGGTCCTGTACTACATATTTTAGATACTTACTCGCAAGATAATTCCACTCAGTACCTCTTCTTTTTTGGTCAACAGCCTTTTACCAATCTATTATAAACAGAAAAATACAAAGTCATGATTTGTGTTTATTTAGTAAACGGCATAACTGGTGTAATTGCTGTGTTCATTTCATTCACTGGTGACATTAAGCCCCATTGGTCAGTATTTTGCAAGAATTACAAATTATTGTTGTCATATGGAATGTTTTATTTTAATAAAATAAGAAGATTGTCTACATTTTAAGAAGAAAAGTAAGTTACAAAATGGTAATTAATACAATAATCAAATCCAGCAAGTCAAATTAACCCTTTCCTCCACAAATATGCATTTTTACGCATGTGCGACCAGTGTAGATCCAGATCAGCCGGCACATCTGTGCCGTCTGATCAGGATCTGCACTGGTCGCATTTTGTTCCGAAATAACATAACAAATCCAAAATCAAACAGTTTAGATCTGATCAGATGGCATGGATTTGCCAGCTGATCTGGATCTAAACTGTTCGCCCAGGCAATAAGGGTGTACCTTTGGAGGAACGGGTTAAATGACATGAAGCAAAATCAAGAGATGCAAACATGAGCACATCATCTAGTTAGTGTTGCAGCATTCTGAATAGCATGAGTTTTTTTCAATGATTTTTCCAAGGGACATTTTTACTTTTTTTCCCCAGAGAAAATTCCAAAATTCTGGTTCATACGTTTATTAACAGAGGACCTTAGATTTTAAGAGATATACATACCTTTATGGGATGTTTCAATGTTTCCAAAAATGTGATTCTTGAAGTTTCCCTTACAAGAGATGGTTTACCAAGTCTAGCTTCTGTATACCTGGCTGCGACACCAATACTGTACTTGGCACCATAAATACCTGCTGCCGCTAATGTTATACCTGCAACCTGATATATAACAAATACATGTTAGTCTTAATTGATCTACGCTGGTCACACATGATAAAACCCAAATACAAGGAATAATGGGTTAATGTTGATGTTGTTCTTGTATAAAACAGTTCAAATATTATTCGTTAATGGAGTAGAGATGTTCAAAGATCATTGCACAAGTAGCACAAGTAACAAATATAAATATATTTAACCTTTACTTTATATATACAGGTTTCATTCCATAATTTGCAAACAGTGTATATCCAGATCAGCCAGCACATCCATCTTGTCTGATTGGGACCATACTGTATGCTTTTTGTTCAGAAATAACATTATGAATAAACAAGAAACCGTCGAAGACAGGTGATGCTCCCCGAATGGGTACTTTGTCACAAAAACAGTTAGTTGTATAACTGTTAAGGTGAATTTTGAAAATAGTATATTGCAATGAAGTCAGATAATTTTAAAATCCAACTTTAAATTACCAAGTTATGGACGGGACATGATTTAAGTTCAAGGTTATGCTGTGACCTTAAACTTCAAGTAAGCAACCCAAATGTTGTGCTTGACAAGTCGTCTCATTATGGTGATCATTTTTGTGAAATAATTTTAAAATACGACTTCAAATAAAAAAGTTATGGACCAAACACAATTTTGGTGCAAGGTCATGCTGAGACCTTGATGTTCAAGGTAGCGACCCAAATATTGTGCTCCACACGTCGTCTCATTATGGTGATCATTTCTGTGAAATAATTTTAAAATCTGACTTCAAATAAAAAAGTTATGGGCCGGAAAGATTTTGGTGCAAGGTTATGCTGTGACCTTGACCTTCAAGGTAGTGACCCAAGTGTTGTACGGGACACGTCATCTTATTTTGGTGATCATTTCTGTGAAATAAATTTAAAATTTGACTTCAAATAAAAAAAGTTATGGGCTGGACACTATTTTGGTGCAAGGTCATGCTGTGACCTTGACCTTCAAGGTAGCGAACCAAGTTTTGCGCGTGACATGTCTTCTCATTATCGTGATCATTTCTGTGAAATAAATTAAAAATCTGACTTCAAATAAAAAAGTTATGGGCCGGACACGATTTTGGTGCAAGGTCATGCTGTGACCTTGACCTTCAAGGTAGCGACCCAAGTTTTGAGCGTGACACGTCATCTCATTGAAGTGTTCATTTCTTTGAAATAATTTTAAAATCTGACTTCAAATAAAAAAGTTATGGGCGGACATGATTTTGGTGCAAGGTCATGCTGTGACCTTGACCTTCAAGGTAGCCACCCCAATTTTGTGTGCGACACGTCGTCTCAATTTGGTGATCATTTCTGTAAAATAATTTTAAAATCCGACTTCAATTAAAGAAGTTATGGGCCAGACATAAATGGGGACGGCCGGATGGACTGACGGAGGAACAACCCGGTGACTATATGCCCCCCCCACCGAAATTCTTTGGGGAGCATAAAAAGGAAACAGTGTAGATCCTTATCAGATGGATCAGATGGATGTGCTGGTTGGTCTAGATCCTATGAAGTAAAGTGTTAAGTATAAATAGGTATTATTACATACTTGGTGTTTGGCAATTTATTTATTTCACTCTGTTCTATGTTTTGTGTAGTCTACAATATCATGCTTAATACACATGTGCACCATGCATTGTTATGTTGTTAACATTTGCTGTGTCTGAATTTGTTATAAAATTGTCATTCTCTGAAAATTATGTTGTTATTGTTTGTACTTTGCTATATTATGCTGTCAAGAGATAATGAAATTTTCTAAGTCATGGTCGGATCCAGAAGGGATTCAGGTGGGTTGCAGAAATCCCCTGTTTGGGGCAGCAATATTAAATTTCATGGGGATTTAGGCCAGAAAGTTGAGTAACAAGATTTCCCCTACTCTTTCTTGAAATCTTGCATCTGACTCGGGAGGTAATAAAGAAATTTTCTATGGCAATAACAGGCTGTCAACCAGGTCATCTCCAAAATAAAGGAAAAATAAAGGAATATTTTTGCAACAAATATAGGAGTTTTTGGATGATTTTGAGGCAAAATATAGGAGTTTGGAACTGATAATAGTTTTATTTACTTGCACTTATACAAATGATTTTCACATGTGAATTTACTGTTTCTACAATTATCAATGTCAAAAATGTCCGCTGTAAAAATGATGAAAACCATTAACTTTAAGATCAGCACCATCAAGCACATCGCCAGCAAATGAATGACCATTCAAACAAGGGGAAATGCAGAAAATGCATTAACAAAGCCGGATTTTTCAGTTTTAGTTTGTCTTCTATGATATATAGTACTGTACACAGCATCGACCCATCCACTCATAGTCATATTGCTTTGTGTGTAAAAATCTGGGTTACAATGTCAAAAAGGGTTCAGTCAAAAGTGACCCCATGGCCTTACTTTGGTCAAACTCTATTAAGAACCTGTAGGCAATACATGATACAAAATTATATGCCCTTCACTACTCTAGAAGTTCCGGAATATGATTCCATTTATTTATTTAATCTGCATGGAACAGTACTGCATTCAAATAAGTTAGTTAACCTAAATACCAAGAATATTGCTAAAAGTTTCAAGAAAAATGATAAAAACGTATCAAGTTATAACCATAACTGAACTCTAATTCAAACTGCCATTAAATTTCTATACAAAAGCAATAATTTTCAAAAGCCAAAGTCTTCTTGGGAATAGATGGACACTATACCTTTCAGGTTCATTGAAGTTTAAGAGTAATTTAACTTTTATCCATTAAGTGGTTCCATAAAAAACAATAATTTTAGAAAACTATGCAAATATTTTGCAGATTATCCTAATAAAAAAATTCTAAAGTTATCTCAATTTATTTAATAACCAGTAGTTGCAAATTATCAAATAATATTGTTTTTATTACCTCCCTTTATTTGACTTTGCCTTTTGAAAATTATTGTTTTTGTAAAGACACCTTCTTTTGCATACACTCTTTTCCAACAGAGTTTGATAACACTCTATATTTTGGATCAGAATCAGCTGAAGAATTCTTGTTCACAGTCAAGCATGTTTTTTCCCAGGGGTCCATCTTGATGTTCTAGACAACCACATACACCATACCAAATATAAGCTCTCTAGTCCTTGCAGTTGGTGAATAAAATTTAATGATCTTTAACATTTTTTGCATTTGGTTGCAACTGCAACAAGAATTCTGCATAGAAGTGAAAATTTGTTTTTGTTAGGTAAGCCTTAATACACAGAAACCTGCTACAAAGTTGTCAGAGAATCAGATAAAAACTTAAGAAAATGCCTACCCCCAAATTTTCACCAATCTAAAAGTTGGGTTTTGTTCTTGAAAAAAAAGAAACAAACAAAAGCAGTATCAAAGCAATATTTACTCTCTTCATTTATCGGCAAAAACAAATACTAAAAAATATAGGAATATACATAAAAATATAGGTGAAATATAGGAATATAGGAGGCTTTTCAGAATATAGGATTCTGATCCAAAATATAGGAGAAATATAGGAATATAGGAATCGGTTGACAGCCTGCAATAAACATGCCAGTTACTTACTGTGGCAGTCACTTTATCCCAGTCTGATATAAATGCACGGAACCCCTCACCAAGTACCGCACCAGCTGTTCTGAAAGTCAACCAATCATATCCATTTATTTATTTTTTCAAACACCAGTTTTTAAATAAATTGTGAAAACAGCTTAGCGAAATAAGTGTTTGTTACAGTGCTCAGACTGCTATAGGCTGACCTAACTTTACATGACTCTTGTATGGTTTTACTATTGCTGTTGCTTGCTTTATTTGTACTTACTTATAGATTCTAATTTTAAGATAAAGTTAAATCCCTTATCAAGACCACTGCAATAAAAAGACCACTATATCAATGTCCCTTTCAAGACTTTTGCCCAGAATAAGGGCACCCCAAAATTACAAACCATTCTGTCCAGTCTAAGAGGTGATCTTAAATTAAGGTGTTTCACTGTAACTGCAATTGATCAAAATTAAATGAAACTAGTTGTTTATTGTGAAAAATGCATGTCTCCCCCCTGTGCCCTATTGAAGGAAGGCCAAGGAAGAGATATCAGCTTTCTGAAACAGAAGCCTGTGGCATATATTATGGTATAAATAACATGCACAGATATATATATTCACTCTACAGGCCCCTGTGATTTTGAATTCTGGCCTACATACCCCAAAATCAACAGGGTTCTTCAAGTCAATAACAGCAACCATTCTACTTTAGTTTGAATGTTCTGGGTCAAGCTGTAATTCAGTTATTGACCAGATACGGTTTTCACTCTTCATTGGGCCCCTGTGACCTTGACCTTTGACCTACTGACCCCAAAATCAATAGGAGTCCTCTACTCAACAAGGACATCCATCGTATGAAGTTTGAAGGCTCTGGGTTAAATAGAACTCCTGTTATTGAGTGGAAACAGTTTTCACTCTTCGGGCCCCTGTGAGGACCTTTGACCCACTGAACCCAAAATCAATAGGGTTCTTCTACTCAATAAGGGCTATCACCCTATGAAGTTTGAATGCTCTGGGTCAAACGGTACTCCAGTTATTGAGCAAAAACGGTTTCACACTTCGGGCCCCAGTGACCTTGACTTCTGACCTACTGACCCCATAATCAATAGGAGTCCTCTACTTAATAAGGACATCCATCGTATGAAGATAGAAGGCTCTGGGTGAAATAGAACTCATGTTATTTAGCGGAAACTGTTTTCACTCTTCAGGCCCCTGCGACTTTGACCTATTGACCCCAAATCAATAGGGTTCTTCTACTTAATAAGGGCTATTACCCTATGAAGTTTGAATGCTCTGAGTCAAAGAGTACTCGAGTTATTGAGCGGAAAGGGTTTTCACTCTTCGGGCCCCTTTTACCTAGACCTTTGACCTACTGACCCCAAAATAAATAGGGTTCTTTTGCTCAATAAGGGAAATCATGCTGTGAAGTTTTAATGCTCTGGGTCAAATGGTACTCCAGTTTTTTAGCAGAAACGAAGTGTGACAGACTGACTGACGGACAGGGCAAAAACAATATATCTCCCCCAGAGGCGGGGAGACATAATTATCTATAAATACTGATGGAACAATGCAAAGCTATCTACACATTATATCACATTTTGAGAAGATTTTCCACAAGCACTCATTATCTCTAGCTGTTATTATCCCGAATAAGAGCACCCACTTTATAGACTCGAGCCGTGTTTGTCTGTCCTCCTGTGCCTTTAAGCGTATCTGTTCTTTGATGATATCCTGGTTCTCTCTGTCCACCTGTGCCCGCCCCCGTAGCTCCGCCTCTATCCTCTTCATATCATTTTTGTGGTTCAACTCAGCCTGGTATTCCATGGTTCCTGTGGTAATATACAGATTAATCATTATTTCATTATTTGTTCATGTTAAGATATAAAAGCAGTTCATGTTCTAACCATTTCCTGCATAGATAAAGAGAATCTATCATTGGTATTCGGCGAATATCAAGGTATCTCAACCCGAGGGTAATGCTTTCCAGACGGAAACGAGGCTGTGCCGAGTTTCCGTCTGGAAAGCATTGCCCGAGGGTTGGGATACCGCGATCTTCGCCGAATACCAATGATTGATTATTTTTCTCACTTACTTCTTAAAGATTCAAACAAAATTCTTTAAAAATAAAAAAAACGCAAGAATTTTAGAGAACTATTTCTTTCGCGTAACTTCCAGTAGGAATGGTAAATCAGCCACGAATACACAGTCCTGTCAAAGTTAAACACCCCTAACATGGAGGCCTTCAACAATATCGTTACAAATAAAAGAAATGAAAAGAATCGTTTTTTTTCATTGCATGAAAACAGCTGGTTCATTCGTTGAAAACGGATAACAGATCTGGGATTTGTAAGGTTATCCGTGATTTCGTCACAATTTAAAATTTTAAAAAAATTGAATTGTACATACCAGTTGAAATATCCCGATTAAACAGCAGTATATTTCCTATTTTATTTTCCATTCACTTTATTCATAGATCCTGATGTTTAACGAAGCTCGCAACAGCGGTATAAGAATGAAACACTTTAAAAAGTAGCAATTTCAGACTCATACCACGATAAACACTTCCAAGTTCCAGCGTTAGGAATTTAGCAACCTCCGAGTGTATCCTTTCCAAATGATTTTTGAAAAAAATCCTGATCAAACAAAATCAACAGATTGCTCTATTTGAAAAAGTAAACATTCGTTTAATTACGTCACTTTACAAATTTATGACGTAGAAATAAGCATCATGACGTAGTCTAAATCAATAATGAAAGTGCTCAATTAATATGGTGCGCAATAATACGAAAGTACGTGAGCACGCGGAGTGTTAGATAAGGCCATGCGAGATAAGGAAATCTGACACGGCTAAAAATAGAGATTTTTCTGTCTAGTAAGTGAGAAACACCTTTATGGCATGGGCAAACAGTGTAGATCCAGATCAGCCAGCACATATGTGTCATCTGATTAAGATCTACACTGTTCACTTTTTGATTCATTAAATTATTTCAGATCAAGATATGACCAGTGCAGGTTCAGATCAAATGGCAGGGGTGTGCCAGCTGATCTGGATCTACGCTGGTGGCAAATGTGTAAAAATGTGCATATATGGAGTAATGGGTTAATAAACAATAGCAGTACCTTCTGGCAATTTGTATTTTAACATCTTAACTGCACACATCCTCCACAGGTATAAATAACTATGTTTTAAGTTTTCAGGGCTTTTCATCCTTATATAACAGAGGCCTATAAAAGGCCTCTTCCCAATCCAAACATATAGTGTTTTTTCCCAATTGTGGCAAAAACTCTTCCCAAAATGCTTGGTAAGTTGTCCAAAAATGGTTAAAACTTCTCTAAGGGGTGTTTGAAAATTTAAGTCTGGAAAAAAGCATGCTTAAAAAATTATATTTAAGTTAAAAATACTTATTACTTATCATTTTTATAAAGTAGAACCAATCTTTCCATCAATTTTGTTTTCCCAAAATAAAGATTATCACGAATAAATTTCCCAATTGGAAAGGCCAGGGCCTTTCCCAATTTTCTGATGAAAAGCCCTGGTTTTACATTATTCTAGCATTGTTTGCAATCCTTTATTTACTTTCTGACAATACTTTATACTCGTACATCTTAACATGGAAAGGACAGAAAACAATTGAAGGCCTACGGATAGGCAACTACAGTTTAAAAATAAATTACAGTCAAACCTATGTTAAGCAGCAACTCAAGTGAGTGACAAAAAGTGGCTGCTCAATACAGGTTGCTGTTTGAGACAGGTAAAAACCAGAACAAAATTTCAGTTTAGGACAAATTCAGACTGGCTATATAATACAGGTGGTTGCTGAATGCAGGTGTCCGCTTAGGCAGATTCAACTGTATTTCATCAATATATAAGGCAAGATTTGCAAAACTGATTTGTCCATAAAATAATATGAACTGTTTGTAGCACAAAACAAGGTACAATTATACCATATACAATCAGTGTAAACACTGATAAAACTTCTTACCAATGAGAGAAACTGTAGATTCATTTCTGATGGCTTGTGCCACCTGATCTGGATCTACACTGTTCACACATGCAATAAAACCCATTTACATGGATTAAAGTGTTAAGTCTTACCTCTTTTCATCTGCTCCTGTTTTTGTACAGACTCTTCCTGCTTTCTGAGATTCTCTTCATTCAGTCTTGCCTGAAAAACATATTAAACTGATGTCAAACATGTCAACATGTATACTGGTAGTACTGACAACTAGAGGTTATAAACACATGTAATTACAACAATGGATATTTGGTGCAGGGGTTTCAGTAGTTTCTGAATCTAAAGGGTCATTTTCATCTTTTTAGGGGATTCAGCCAATAAGTAGCCAAAATACCCGAATTTCAAGGAAAAAATGATCTTCATGAAAACTTGTAAGGTCAAAATGAGTTTTTTTAATTTCAAGAGTCAAAGGGTAATCTCATGTGTCATATGAAACCATAGTAGGTGCACAATCAATGGTAACTATCTATGAACACTACATCTATGATTGCCACAGAACACTAATATTTGCCCTTGTTTACCCAAAATAAGGAAGTGAATTTAAACTATTTAACAGTGAAACTTTAGAGATTCATACAATCCATGACAAATTAAATAATACCACAGTAACACATTGTATTGTTTTATATTTTCACTTGCTGCACTAGTCAGCCATTACATTAAAACCCGGCTAAAAGACCACATAGGGGACTGGTCATATTGGTCTTCAAAGTGGGTTGATCTTTATTTTAGGTTGAAATATAGAGCAAATCTGTAACAAGGGACATTGAAATTGTGGTCTTGATATTTGGGGTGGTCTAAATGAGAGATTTTACTGTATACCAATGGTCCATTTTCTAGTATCACCTGTTGAGCCCATTTGTCACTGGATCCCTGTTATATTTTCTCTGCTTACCTAAAGGTTAACAATATTGTTTACTAATCTCACCTGTTGAGCCAACTGATCATCATATCTTTTTCTTGCCAGCTGGTCCTGATACTGAGCTTTCTGTTGGTGAAGCTTGGTTTCCTCTCTAAGAGTTTTACGCTTTTCTTCTTCCATCATTTTTTGATGTTCCAATTGCACCTGCTGTATACTTATTTCCATCTCCTACAAAACAAAAAACCATGTTCATCATAAACTATTAACCCTCTTTCTCCATATACATATAAGCTTTTTATCACATGGGCAGATCAAGGTCACCTGGGACATCCATGCCATCTGATTTGGATCTACTATGTACATTGGTTGCGTTTTGGTCAGAAGTAACCTAAGGAATTAAAAGTGAAAGTGTAGATCCTGACCAGGTGGCACAGATGTGCCGGATGATCTGAATCTACACTGTTTGCCAGTGGGATAACAGCCATATCCAATGGACTAAAGGGTTAAAGTAGTAAATATTTTTCAGTTTGAGTAAATTAGTTTATCATACATGTGTTTTGAAAATTTGAAGAAATATACTCGCAATAATAAGCAATACAGCACAACTGATGCATTGGCTAACCCGACATGGCTGTATACCATGTTCAATCTTATGAAAAATATTAAGTTGGATTATAAACTCACCTCAAAGTGGTACATTTTGTATTACTGAGATGCAGACCATACACAGTTTA